>CM055912.1:26895825-26943325 GCA_029582155.1 Panopea generosa | reverse complement strand
ACCTTAACGGCGAGAAGTAAGTGGTCTTGAGACGGCGCCTTAAAACACTCGGTCACGGAGAACCATTTCCCTGACATTTTTAACGACTACATTGAATTATTCCAAAATCTATTATGACTATGTTATTAATCTTACAAAAAAGTAACGTCTGATTCATATCGAAAAAATATTCCGGCAATGAACCATTTCATATGACTTACAATTCTCAAACTACTTAGGTACATTTTATTAATTAAGGGAAAACAATAAAAATGTCATTCATATTCTCCATGTTTGGAAACGTAATAAATACCGTCACAAGATATTTCATCTTATATCAATTTATTATTCCAGCACTTGGTATAGACAGCACATGTAAACCCTGCCGGTGTTGCGTGAATGGTAGTTGTTTGCTGTATGCAAATGGATCAGTTAGAACGTGCGAAGGGAAATGTATCGATGGTTACTATGGAAGTAGGTGCTGGAATAGGTGTCCGGCAAATTGTACAGTTTGTACAGGATGGAGAACATGTTCCGTTTGTGAAGATGAATATTTTATCAATGCGTATAAAGTTGTCGAAGATGGTAAAATACATACTTACAAACTGTGTTCTTCATTGTGTCGTATCACTTGTAAGTCGTGTCTTACATTCGACAACTGCACGGAATGCACACCTGGGTTCTATGGACTAAACTGTTCAAATACTTGTTTTGATAGATGTTTTAATAATACTTGTAATAAATCTAGTGGAACTTGTGATGCGTGTAAATACGGATTCACTGGAGATCAATGTGATGCTTGTGTTGATGGTTTATTTGGGGACAATTGTACAAGGGCGTGTCCCGTTGGATGTTTAGCTGATAAATGTGGCAAATCAAATGGAACTTGTGATGCATGTAAAGACGGATTTACTGGAGATCAATGTGATGCTTGCGTTGATGGTTTATATGGGGAAAGTTGTACAAGGGCGTGTCCCATTGGATGTTTTGCTGATAAATGTGATAAATCAAATGGAACTTGTGATGCGTGTAAATACGGATTTACTGGCGATCATTGTGATGCTTGTGTTGATGGTTTATTTGGGGAAAGTTGTACAAGGGAATGTCCAGTTGGATGTTTAGCTGATAAATGTGACAAAGCAAACGGAACTTGCGATACATGTAAATCACAATTTAAAGGACAAAGTTGCGATTCGTGCAAGGACGGATTGTTTGGGGAGGATTGTTCAGATGTCTGTCCAGTAGGATGTAATACAAGTAAATGTAACAGAGTCAATGGTACTTGTAACCAATGTAAATATGGTTTTAGAGGTCAAAGCTGTCATGCGTGCATTGATGGCTTATTTGGAATAAACCGCTCAAATACTTGCCCATTTGGATGTTATACATGTGACAAAAGTAATGGAACATGTCTTGATGAATGTAAGACTGAGGGGGTTTATGGGATATATTGCAATAAAAGTTGTAGTTCTAATTGCAAAAATGACATATGTGACTGGTTAACTGGAAGTTGTATTGAAGGGTGTAAACCTAACATGTATGGAATTACATGCTTGGACATTTGCAGTGATAAATGCCATTCTGAAAATACGATATCAAGTTCATGCCATGTCTGCAATGGGACATGTTTATTTGGGTGCGTACCTGGCTACTACGGTGAAAACTGTGAACGAAACTGCAGCGTCAACTGCCTAAACCAAGCATGTGAACAAACAACAGCAATATGTCAACACGTCTGTACTGAGGATTTCATGGATCAGACATGTGTACAAGGTAATTCACTTGTTGCAACGTTGTAGAAGTATTTCCACTGCTGATTAATAATCTTATCGGTAAGCTCAACTTCATTTTTTTCACTTATATTTTGTGCTCTTCTTTCAAAAATTGATTTTATATGTTTATAAATGAAAGTATGTAATATTTTTTTGTGTCTTGTAAGTTATTCCGTCAATGATACAATTTATTGATACAAGTGCTATAATATTTTTGTTACGTAAAATTGAAAAGTTAAGAATATCAATATCCTGGTACTTATATCTTTATCGCTAACATATAAACATGCTACCAGACACTGACTGTTATGATAATGACTTTTCAGAACGTGATAGTGGAAATGCAGATGCCAGTAACAGTGCAGTTATGGAAGGTGTTGTTGTTGTTGTTCTTGTAGCTATAATTGCCGTTCTTGTTGTGGCTCTGATACTTCTGTGGAGAAGGTAAAACCATCGCTAGATTGTGCTTTTAGATCGTGGATATTGTATTAGACCAAGTCATCATCATTCACATATGTATTATGAATATACTTTCAAAATATCTAATGAAAGGGAAATGTATTTATTCTTGACATAACATACCGTTAATACATCTGTGTAGTAAACTGCTCTATCGCACATGGCTCTGTTTTTATTTCTAATTAATATCTAAGAATATCTTTGTTTACAAGTTACAAATAAATATTTAAACCTTTATACATGTATATTAAATTAAAACACTTAATATTTATATATATATTTAACATATATTCACATACAGACGGAAGAGAAACGTATCAGATATCATGTACGAGAATACTGTTTTCTACAGCAACACAACTACGGAAGACATTTATAGTGCAATTCAACCAACACCTGGAAACGAAGAAGGTAAAATAAAGATATGGGTATGAGCGTAAACTTATAGTATTATTATTTTCAATAAACTTAGTTATATCCAGTTCAAAATGTTTTATATAATGATTTAAAAAAGGTTATTTAAATGTATACCACGTTCAAAAAATAGAAACCTATGAAACTGTATAGCATACGCCGTTTAAACAACATTGTATTGTAAAATAAAATAATAAACAGTCTGTTGATTTGATTGTAATTATTCCAGGTAGTTCCTTAAAGATGATTTCTTTAATCACGTAGTTACTTCCAAATATACAATCATATTTGTAATTCCCCTTTTTATTACAAAAATGATGTTTCTGTCGCCAGGGAATCACTCTGATCTGAAGAATGATGATGGCCGTATCTATGAAAACACTCAACTAAGCATTTGTGAGAAAGATAATGCAATAATGGCCACAGAGGTCCATGATACGCGTAACATAGCAACCGATGTCCTTGATACACGTGGTATAGCAGCCGATGTCCTTGATACACGTGACATAGCAACAGAACATGCCTCCCCAAATAGAGTGTATCCCAATGTCAGGAGAAGGATAGAAGTTGACAATCTCCAGGAGTACGTTGCAGAAAAGCAGGAGGCTGACTTAAAGAAACAATTGTTAGTGAGTACTATTTATGTAATCCGTGTGTATATAACACAGGTTCGGAAATTTAGTTTAGTTAGTATAAGAGAATGATTTAGTTTAGCAATCATTATATGTATGTTTTAGAAGTTTGATCAGTCATATTAGATGTAAGTACAACTTGTTCTGATTGTTCATTATTGATTGTTAATTTTAAGAACATAATGTTTTTGAATCAGGATCTATTTATGAAAGAGTGTTTCAATTCTGTGTGGTCATTCAATGTGTTATGAGTTATAGTTATAATTTAGAACAAACATATGTTTAGTGAAACCGGCCCCAGGCTCCAGTATGAGATACACATTAACCCATTGCGTTTTTTGTAACCTATACATAAGCTTTCCGACGGTATAACGTATAACGATAGGAATTTTCACTAGAAACGAATGATATATGCATCTCTTGTTATCATTTTATAAAAATATATGCTTATTAAATAATAAATCGTAACTTACCATGACAGTTAATACATTGTTGAAGTTGTATGCTGTTTTCAATCATAAGATGATTTTTGTAGACGATGATCACAGAGTGACGCTTACCGGTCCTGGTTCAGACTATATAAACGCTAGTTATATTGATGTAAGCTAAAATCCTTTACTTAATTGTGTTCAGAAAAATAGAATTTGTGACAATGACTACAATAAATCATCAATATATCTAATATATATTATATTGACTTGGAGAAACAATTACATATATAACTGTACATACGAGTATATGAATTACATTTATACTATTTACATGGATAAAAGTTTCAAAGTCTTAAAATAAGTTTAGAAATTTTTTTTTTTTGTAAAGATGTTTAAGCAATCGAGTATGAAACCATATAAACACAAACACAACTATATATATTGCATAATCATAAACACAAACACTACGAAACATATTTTATACGTATCAATACAAACACTTCGATACGTATTACATGAGCATAAACTCAAACACTTCGATACATATTGCATAAGCATGAACACAAAAACTACGATACATATTGCATAAGCATAAACACAAACACTACGATACATATTGTATACGAATAAATACAAAGACTTCGATACGTATTGCATAAGCCTAAACACAGACACTTTGATACATATTGCATAAGCATAAAGACAAACACTACGATACATATTGTATACGAATAAATACAAAGACTTCGATACCTATTGCATAAGCCTAAAGACAAACACTACGATACATATTGTATACGAATAAATACAAAGACTTCGATACCTATTGCATAAGCCTAAACACAGACACTTTGATACATATTGCATAAGCAGAAACACATACACTACGATACATATTGTATACGAATAAATGCAAACACTTCGATACGTATTGCATAAGCATAAACACAAACACTACGATACATATTTAATACGTATAAATACAAACACTTCGATTCGTATTGCATAAGCATAAAAACAAACACTACGACACATATTTTATACGTATAAATACAAACACTTCGATACGTATTGCATAAGCATAAACACAGTCACTTTGATACATATTACATAAGCATAAACATAAACACTACGACACATATTTTATACGTATAAATACAAACACTTCGATACGTATTGCATAAGCATAAACATAGTCACTTCGATACATATTACATAAGCATAAACACAAACACTACGACACATATTTTATACGTATAAATACAAACACTTCGATACATATTACATAAGCATAAACACAGTCACTTCGATACATATTACATAAGCATAAACACAAACCCTACGGCACATATTGTTTACGTATAAATACAAACACTTCGATACGTATTGCATACGTATAGATACAAACACTACGATACATATTGTATACGAATAAATACAAAGACTTTGATACGTATTGCATAGGCTTAAACACAGACACTTTGATACATATTGCATAAGCATAAACACAAACACTACGATACATATTTAATACGTATAAATACAAACACTTCGATACGTATTGCATAAGCATAAACACAAACACTACGATACATATTTAATACGTATAAATACAAACACTTCGATTCGTATTGCATAAGCATAAACACATACACTACGATACATATTGTATACGAATAAATACAAACACTTCGATACGTATTGCATAAGCATAAACACAAACACTACGATACATATTTAATACGTATAAATACAAACACTTCGATTCGTATTGCATAAGCATAAACACAAACACTACGCCACATATTTTATACGTATAAATACAAACACTTCGATACGTATTGCATAAGCATAAACACAGTCACTTTGATTCATATTACATAAGCATAAACACAAACACTACGCCACATATTTTATACGTATAAATACAAACACTTCGATACGTATTGCATAAGCATAAACACAGTCACTTTGATACATATTACATTAGCATAAACACAAACACTACGACACATATTTTATACGTATAAATACAAACACTTCGATACGTATTGCATAAGCATAAACATAGTCACTTCGATACATATTTCATGAGCATAAACACAAACACTACGACACATATTTTATACGTATAGATACAAACACTTCGATACGTATTGCATAAGCATAACCATAGTCACTTCGATACATATTACATAAGCATAAACACAAACCCTACGGCACATATTGTTTACGTATAAATACAAACAATTCGATACATATTGCATACGTATAGATACAAACACTACGATACATATTGTATACGAATAAATACAAACACTTCGATACGTATTGCATAAGCCTAAACACAGACACTTTGATACATATTACATATGCATAAACACATACACTACGATACATATTGTATACGAATATATACAAACACTTCGATACGTATTGCATAAGCATAAACACAAACACTACGATACATATTTAATACGTATAAATACAAACACTTCGATTCGTATTGCATAAGCATAAACACAAACACTACGATACATATTTTATACGTATAAATACAAACACTTCGATACGTATTGCATAAGCATAAACACAGTGACTTTGATACATATTACATAAGCATAAACACAAACACTACGACACATATTTTATACGTATAAATACAAACACTTCGATACGTATTGCATAAGCATAAACACAGTCACTTCGATACATATTACATAAGCATAAACACAAACCCTACGGCACATATTGTTTACGTATAAATACAAACACTTCGATACGTATTGCATACGTATGGATACAAACACTACGATACATATTGTTTACGTATAAATACAAACACTTCGATACATATTGCATAAGCATAAATACAGACACTTCGATGCATATTGCATAAGCATAAACACAGACACTTCAATGCATATTGCATAAGCATAAACACAGACACTACGATACATATTGCATAACACAAACACTACGATACATAGTGCATAAACACAAGCACTATGATACATATTGCATTAACACTACGATACATATTACATAAGCATAAGCGTAATATCAACAACCATCGTAAATAGCTTCCCTTCAGAATACATAAATATATTTCATGTTATCACGTAAAAAATAACCATTGTTTAACAAGCATTAAAACACAAGGAAGTACATATCTTTATTTTAACACAATATGTGTACTTATCACCCTGAGCCTGTAACTATGATAATAGCAGCAACAATAGTATATAATATCCTGGTCATGTTATATTCATTGTGTGCAATACTTAATGTATATCTTTTTTTCAGGGTTTCAACCAACCTAATGCGTACATAGCATGTCTGGGTATGATCTTAATGATAATGCACGTATAAGATGTGTTGTATCTTCGTTTGAACTTTCATCTTTTAAAAGATTTTACATGAAAAAAGAACACGATTTTTGGCTTTATATTTAAATAGTTATAAAGGCTGAATTGATTAATTCCCCAAAGTTTTTTTATTTGTTACAGTTAGTTAATATAACTATGCAATAACATGTATTCAAGGAGAAACAATGTAAAAATTATGAACTTCCAACAAGAAATATGTGAAACAGAAAATGTGCTCATATCAAAATTGTGTGATCTGTTTCGCACAAAACAACATGTAACAATAGCCCCAGAGAAAATAATGGCTATTCACCGCATTCCAGGCAAACCTGGCATGATAAAGCCAGTGTTGGTGAAGCTGACTAACAACAACGCAAAAACCACTCTGATGAGGAAACGTTCAGCAATGAAGGCAGCAGGTCACAAACTAGCAGATGTCACCAAAGTCAACCAGGGATTGATAAACAGGCTTACATTCCGCAAAGACATAGACAGCGCCTGGTTCCTTAACGGATCAGTGTTTGGGAAGACAACAACTGGAGTCAGACACAAGTTTGACATTTATGACAATGTTAACACGGTAATTCATACACCGTTGTAATCAAATACAGGACAGTTAGTTTGTGCAGTGTCCGTGGAATATGAAAATAACTTTTAAGATGTATGAATGTGTTTTTGTCTCATTGGATTAAGTATTTGTTTGGATAACACTTTACAACAGTTAGATTATTATTAAACTTTTTAATGAATAGGAATACCCCTATATATAACACACCTGACTATGCATATTATCAAGTACAGAAATGTAACTTTATTATTAAACAATCAAAGACTGCTTTATAATACAATAGACATAATTAAAATAATAACTGTGTTTACAGAAAGTGCTGGGGTCCATGCAGTTTACTAACACAACACTTACCGGTGTTTAATATGTATTTAGTTAATAGATGCAGGTCAATTCAGAAGCTTCCATTGGTTTTGTATTTCATTTATTTGTTTTATTTGCTTTCTATGAAAAAAATGAATGTTAATTCATGAATTATATTTCAACATGAATCTAGGTTATGTCAGTAAAACTGTAGTGAGAGTATGAATTTACTGATATAAAGGGATAAAGATCATTCTTATAAGACATTCATCACTTTTTTCTTTGCTTTTTTTGTATAACTATCATCAAATTATAGAAAAATGGATAGTCAACTCACTTTTACACATATGGTCATTGTGACACAGGTAGTCAATTTATTTTGATACAGATGTTTAGTTTAGTATGATACAGATAGATAATTAATTTTGGTACAGATGGTCTATTCATTTTGATTCACTTTGGTACAGATGGTCTATTCATTTTGATTTATTTTGGTACAGATGGTTTATTCATTTTGATTCATTTTGGTACAGATGGTCTATTTATTTCAATTCGTTTTGATGCAGATTCGTTTTGCTACAGATGGTCAATTCATTTTGATTCATTTTAATACAGATGGTCAATTCATTTTGATACAGATGGTCAATTCATTTTGATACAGATGGTCAATTCATTTTGATTCGTTTTGATACAGATGGTCAAGTTATTTTGAGTATTATTGATACAGATGGTCAATTCATTTTGATTCGTTTTGATACAGATGGTCAATTCATTTTGATTCGTTTTGATACAGATGGTCAATTCATTTTCAGTCATTATGATACAGATAGTTAATTGAATTGATTTGTTTTGTTACAGATGGTCAACACATTTTGATTTGTTTCGGTTTTAATTACATTAAAATATGTTGTTTTTAACACCTCACCGTCTTATTTGTGGTTTTAACTACCTTACACTATGTTGTTTTTAACAATTCACCGTCTTATTTGTGGTTTTAATTACCTTAAACTATGTTGTTTTTAACAGTTCACCGTCTTATTGGTGGTTTTAATTACATTAAACTATGTTGTTTTTAACAGTTCACCGTCTTATTTGTGGTTTTAATTACATTAAACTTTGTTGTTTTTAACACTTCACCGTCTTATTGGTGGTTTTAATTACATTGAACTATATTATTTTTAACACTTCACCGTCCTTTTGGTGGTTTTAAACACTTTAAAATATGTTGTTTTTAACATTTTACCGTCTTATTTGTGGTTTTAATTACATTAAACTATGTTGCTTTTAACAATTCACCGTCTTATTGGTGTTTTTAATTACTTTAAAATATGTTGTTTTTAACATTTCACCGTTTTATTTGTGGTTTTAATTAACTTAAAAGATGTTGTTTTTAACATTTGAAGTTAACATTTAGATTTACAGCAAACTGAGTTTGAGACAGAAATAACACAAACTCAACCCCTTTCCATTTTACCTTATTGGGGGTAAATTCATGAAAACGAAGAAAGAGCAGGATTGGACATAACGCCACTATTCACCAGGTTGAAGCCACAACCAGAAGCAAATTTGTTACTTACAACTTTAAGCATGTGATCCTTATTGTCAATTGCATGTATGTATGTGTGTATGTGTGTATGAGTGTGTGTGTGTGTGATTTTACAGATTTTGTCATTGTTATCCTTAATAGTCTTTCTTATGTAAGTTCAATTGCCTAGGAAATTGGTTTGATATGTTTTTAGAAACTATATAAACTGTCAGGTTGCGGGTTAGCGGTTCCTTTCAAAAAGGAATTATATAGATAAGGAAATGCAACTGACTGTGAGTTTGTAAACGCTTGTGTATTCATGCAAAATCTCACAATATCTCGTGTTCAATTATTTTCACTTCCATTCACCTCAGGAACACAAATCAAAATTCCTCCATTGCAGAATGAAACTCTAAACAAAACAATACCATTCCCAACAATTTGTGTTTAAAATTGTTGAAGTGAATCTGATTATAAAATTTGCATACTGTACCTAAAAAATACGACAAATTATGAGACAATTTCCACCAAGCCTCAATATCCTTGATTCAAGATCATTTTGCATGATAGAAACATGTTTAAACATCTAAGATTACAAACAACTAAGAAATCAGTTGCATGTGAGTTACGAATAACTAATTTGCCAAATAAAGAATCCTTTTTGTGTTGTTTTATCAATTTTAATCAGGAGATATATCCTATTCTTCTATGCAAGTCCTTGCTTTCAATATATATTTTTTTATACTTTCGGAATACGTTATTTTCATGCAATGGTACCGTCAGAATTACGAGAACTACATTAATGGTTCCTTTATCTAGTTACACATCTAACCATGACTATTGATGTTGTTTATTTCACATTGATGAAACTTATAATAAGGTTGTAATTCCAATTATGTCGGTGAAATCAGTAAATTGCATATATCTGTATCTGTGGTTGCATGCTGTACATGTAGATAGATGCCTTTACTGGCTTCCAGACAACGGCAATCATTATGGTGTACGGTCCATAATACATCGGAGTATTAATACAAGAATATATATTTATAAATATGATGGTATTTCAAATGTACATTAATATTGGTTTGTCCAAGACATTTTCATTACATTTTAACTAAGCAAACACACATATCTATGACACCTGACACTTGACACATATTTTATACAGACCCATTATGGCGTAAAACGTTCTATATCTATTGGATTTATGTTTATTTGAATATTTTGTAAATACAAAAACATTGATTTAAAGATAGAATACATATTACGTATATATTATATTCTATATGCTGTCTGTTTTGTAAAAAGTATGCTGTTTCTTTTAAATGTAATTCAAACACTATATTTATTTTAATTATTTACTAGACTTAATTGCACTTAGTAGAAACAATGATATAGTTTTAATATACATATTTAAATCGTATGTCAAAAATTCATACTTGGAGCAAGTATTGTACTGATGACAACTTCATTCTGCAAGGTAAGAAATTGGATTTGTGTTCCTAAGATGAATGGAAGTTAAGATGATTGAAAACGAGATATTGCAATCAGTTGCATTTCCTTCTCTATATAATTTCTTGCTTGGAGGTAGCGTTTAATTTCCAATTATATGAAAAATACAACATTTATAGATTGCATTAACACAGAAAAAAACCCAAAGCTTTTTAAATATTAATTTATGTAATTTTATAGCACAGCAATGTTCACACTTGTTTGTTTACATTCACTAGTGCCGGTGACACGTTAGATTCACACGCACTTCCGATAATCCACGCGTGTGGATCTGCCGTGGGGGTCATGAGATTGACACGTGGAAAAATCACACGCATTTGTTACTGTTTTGAATCGAATAATTACATTTGTTTATGAATTATAATCTATAATGGTCAAAGGGAAACGACTCTTGGTAAGTTGACAATATTATATTATAATCAATAATGGTCAAAGGGAAGCATCTCTAGTTTAGTTGAAATATTTGACATATTCTACATTGTTTCATCTGAACTACAGTTGTTTCCCTTTGGTCATTTTTAGTATTCAATTGTTAAAATGAGAAAGAATCACTATGTCTTATAGGGTCAAAGGGAAACAACTCTAGTTAAGTTGAACTATTATGACAAGGTTCTGTTATGGCGTATAGTCTATAATGGTCAAAGGGAAACAACTCTATATCATTTTGAATTATTATGACTTATAGACTATAATGGTCAAAGGGAAACAACTCTAGTTCAGTTGAAATTGTGTAACTATATTTGAAAACGGTTAAAGGGAAACATGTTGTGACGTATAATATATGATGGTCAACAATAATGTAACTATAGCTTATATTGGCCAAGGGAAACAACTGTAGTTCAGATGAATAAGTATGCTTTTTAGTCTATACTTGTGAAAGGGAAGCAACTATAGTTAAGTTAAAAATTTGAGTTGTTGTTAATATTGGCAAAGGGAAATAACTTTACTAGATTTAAAGTATTGTAAGATTTGTAAATAATGGTCGAAGGGAAACAACTTAAGTTCAGTTGAATTGTTATGATGTAAAGTCTATAATGGTCAAAGGGAAAAAACTCAAGTTCAGTAGAATTATTATGACTTATAGTCTATAATAGTCAAAGGGAAACAACTCTAGTTCAGTTGAATTATTATAGCTTATAGTCTATAATGGTCAAATGGAAACAACTCTAGTTCAGTTTAAAAGAGCAATTATATTTAATAACGGTTAAAAGGGAACAACTCCAGTTCAATTTATTTTTTATGACGTATAGTCAATAATGGTCAAAGGGAAACAACTCTAGTTCAGTTGAAATATTGTAACTATTATTAATAATGGTCAAAGGGAAACAACTTTAGTTTAGTTGAATTATTATGTCATAATTATAGTCTATAATGGTCAAAGGGAAAAAAAACTCTAGTTCGGTTAAAAATGTGAGATATTGTTAATATTTGTCCAAGGGAAACAACTCTAGATTAGTTGAATTAATGTGATTTATAGTCTTTAAAAGTCAACGGGAAACAACTTTAGTTCAAATGAAAATGTGAAACTTTATTTTATAAAGGTCAAAGGGAAACAATGACTAATACTATATATTGGTAAAATGGAAACAATTCAATTGAAATAGTGTAACTATATCTTTTAATGGCCATAGTGAAACAACTGAAGTTCAGTTGAAATAGTGTTACTTTATTTAAAAACGGTTAAAGGGATACAACTCTAGTTCAGTTGAATTATTATGACATATAATCTATAATGGTCAAAGGGAAATAACTGTAGTTTAGTTGAAATAATGTAACTTTATTTAATATTGGTCTTATAGTCTATAGTCTTATAGTCTATAACTGTCAAATGGAAACAACTTTAGCTTCATTGAATTATTGGGAATTAGAGTATTAAATTGTCAAAGGGAAACAACTCTAATTCAGTTGAATTATTTTGTATTATATTCAATTGTTAATTTGTGTTGTTGTTGTATGGTGTTTAGCATCGCTTTCAACAATTTTTCAGTCATATCGCGATGGTGTCTACTTGAGACAGTATTCTGAGCGCTGTCACACTGGAGTATCATGCCGCAGACACATGGTATGATACCCCACCCAGTCACATTATACTGACAGCAGACCGACCAGACCTAGAACTGTCCTCTAAATGCTGAACGCCAAGCGAGGAAGCTTCTAGTACCATTTTTAACCCACGACCTTCAGCATGCGAGGTGGATGCTCTACCACTAGACCACGCCGCAGTCTGTTAATTTGTGAAAGAGTAACCATATCTTATAGGATCAAAGGGAAACAACTCTAGTTTAGTTGAATTATAATGACTTACAGTCTATAATGGTCAAAGGGAAACAACTTAAGTTCATTTTAAAAAGTGTAACTATATCTTTTAAGGGCCATAGTGAAACAACTCAAGTTCAGTTGAAATATGGTGACTTATAGTATTTAATGGTCAAAGGGAAACAACTCTTGTTTAATTGATAATGTGTAGTTCTATCTGAAAATATTCAAAAGGAAACAACTCTAGTATAGTTGAAGTATATTTTAAAAATGTCAAAGGGAAATAACTCTAGTTAAGTTGAATAAGTATGACTTATAGTCTATAATGTTTAAATGAAAACAATTCTAGTTCTGTTGAAATAGTGTAACTATATATGATAACGTTTAAAGGGAAACAACTCTAGTTCAGTTGAATTAGTGTCACTATATTTAATAACGGTTCAAGGGACACAACTCTAGTTCAGTATAATTATTAGGACATAAAGTCTATAATTGTCGAAGGGAAACAACTCTAGTTTAGTTGAAATAGTGTCACTATATTTAATAACGGTTCAAGGGACACAACTCTAGTTCAGTATAATTATTAGGACATATAGTCTATAATTGTCAAAGAGAAACAACTCTAGTTCAGTTGAAATAATGTAAGTTTATTTGATAATTGTCAAAGGGAAACAACTCTAGTTCAATTGAATTATTATGACTTATAGTCTTTAATGGTCAAAGAGAAAAAACTTTAGTTTAGCTGAATTTTTATAGCTTACACTCTGTAATGGTCAAAGGGAAACAACTCTAGTTCTGTTGAAATAGTGTTACTACATTTGAAAATGGTCAAAGGGAAACAACTCTAGCTCAATTGAATTATTATGACTTATAGTCTATAATTGTCAAAGGGAAACAACTCGAGTTTTATTGAATTATTGAGAATTAAACTATTTAATGGTCAAAGGTAAACAACTGTAGTTCAGTTGAATTATTATGACTAATGGTCAATAATGGTGTAAGGGAAACAACTCTTCAACTATTATTGAGTATATCACAATATTTCAATCGAACATAGAGTTATCTCTCTTTGACCATTATAAACAATGAGTAAAAATAATTCAACTGAACTAGAGTTGTTTCCTTTTACCGTTATTGACTTTAAGTCACACTAATTAAACTTAACTAGGATTTTCCCTTTGAGCTGTATTGACTATCAGTCACAATAACTGAACTAGAGAGTTACTTCCCTTTGACTATTGTTTCTGATATTCACTTTTTTTTAGCTGAACTAGAGTTGATTCCATTTGACCAATATTGACTCTTAGTCAAAGTGTTTCAACTGAGCAAGAGTTACTTCCCTTTGATCATAACCGACTTTAAGTCGCAATAATTTAACTGAACTAGAGTTACTTCCATTTGACCATTGTTTCTTATATTAACATTATTTAAACTGAACTAGAGTTGTTTCCCTTCGAACAATATTGACTCTTAGTCAAAGTACTTCAACTAAGCAAGAGTTACTTCCCTTAGATCATTACCGACTTTAAGTCACAATAATTTAACTAATCTAGATTGTTTCCCTTTGACTATTGCAGTCTATCAATAAAAATAATTCAACTTATTTAAAACTACAGTTGCTTCCCTTATACCATTATTGATTAGTACATTTATATCTAAAATTGTCAAAGGGAAACGATTCTAGTTAAGTTGAGTTATTATGACCATAATTTATAGCAGGTTCAAGGTAAGCAACTCTAGTTCTGTTACAATTTGAGATTAATATTTGTCAAAGGGAAATATATCTAGGTTATTTTTTTTAAATAATGGTCAAAGAAAAAATACTCTAGATCAGTTGAATTATTATGACTTATAGTATATAATGGTCAAATGGAAAAACTTGAAATAATATAACTATATTTAGTAATGGTCAAATGAAACAACTCTATTTCAGTTGATTTTTTATAACTTATATTTTGTAATGGTCAAAGGGAAACAACTCTCAACAGTTGAAATAGAGGGAAACAACTTTAGTTCAGTTGGATTTTTATAACTTACACTCTGTAATGGTCAAAGGGAAACAACTCTAGTTCAGTTGACATAGTGTAACTATATTTGATAACGGTTTAAGGGAAACAACTCTAGTCCAGTTGAATTATTATGTCTTATAATCTTTAATGGTCAAAGGGAAACAACTATTGTTCAGTTTGATTATTATAACTTATAGTATATAATGGTCAAAGGGAAACAACTCTAGTTTTATTAAAGTATTGGGACTTAGAGTCTTTCTAATTTATATATTATGACATTAAATTTCCTTATTTGACACTATATTTTCATATGCGACACTTGATTTTCTCACACGATACACACCATCTTTACTCGACACTAGCTTTTTCTTACTGGCCGCTAGATTTTCTAATCTATATATACAATTACTCAATATTTTATATCCCATATTCATATCATGATATTGCCATATCCCTAATATGGTATTGCCATATCCTTATCATGGTATTGACATATCCTTATGATGGTATTGCCATAGCCCTATCATGGTATAATCATATTCCTATCATGGTATTGCCATATCCCTATCATGGTTTTGCCATATCCCTATCATGATATGACTATTTTCCTCTCATGGTATTGCCATATCCTTATCATGGTATATCCACATCCTTATCAAGGTATTGCCATATCCCTAATATGGTATTGTCATATCCATATCATGGTATTGATATATCCTTATCAAGGTATTTTCATATTCCTATCATGGTGTTGCCATATCCCTATCATGGTATTGCCATGTCCCTATCATGGTATTGCCATATCCATATCATGGTATTGACATATCCTTATCATGGTATTTTCATATTCCTATCATGGTGTTGTCATAGCCCTATCATGGTATTGCCATATCCCTATCACGGTATTGCCATATCCCTATCAAGGTATTTTCATATCAATATAATGATATTGCCATATCCCTATCATGGTATTGCCATATCCCTATCATGGTATTGCCATATCCCTATCATGATATTGCCATATCCCTATCATTGTATTGCCATATCCCTATCAAGATATGGCTATATCCCTCATATGGTATGGTCATATCTCTATCATGATATTGCCATATCCCTTTCATTGTATTTTCTTATCGATATAATGATATTGCCATATCGTTATCATGATATTGCCATATCCTTATCATGGTATTGCCATATCCCTTTCATGATATGACTATATCCCTTTCATGGTATAACCATATCCCTATCATGATATGGCTTTATCTCTATCATGGTAAGATCATTTCTCTATCATGATATTGCTATATCCCTATCATGATATTTTTCTATCTTTATCATGATAGTGTTATATCTCTATCATGACAGTGTTATATCCCTGTCATGGTATTGCCATATACCTATCATGGTATTGCTGTTATTAATTCAAGGTAGTTTTTTGTTTATATAAAGCAAGTATACGTTTGACGGGACTGTAAGATTTTCATCACGCTTTTGATTTCTGTCATTCCTTAAACCAGAGCATGTATTTATGAGCATTTGAGAACTTCTTTTTTTAAAAAAAAATCTTAGTGTGCCAATGCACCCTCTTTAAAACCCAAGCTGATAAATTTACCAGTTATTGTGCATTTTTATGTAGGGATACATTGCTGCTATGACAAAAAAAGACTTAAAAACACTCTATGTGGAATATTTTATACGGTAGAAATCATAGACATTATTTTATATAGAACAAAGAACAAAATTTGTGTAGTAAGACCATAATTAAGGTTATTAAACTCGTTGATAAAAAGCGGGAAATATTCCTGATAATACAAGACCACCTAAATGGGACGTGTATCGAACGGCCAACTTTACAAATAATAATGACGCAAAAAAACTATAATAATTTTGACAACTCAAATGTCAGCGTAGTAAATAATGAAATAACGAATAAAATAAATGAACTATTAACGAATTCGGCAAACATTATTTCTTTAATAAATTTAATACTCGAAACTCTAACACCAACTAAAACAAACCCTGGTACGGGCCACAATGTAGAACTGCACGGTTTATTTACAATTCGGCACGCAGAAAGTACACGTTGTATTGTTCGTATTGATTGACCTGTCACTCATAACTATTCCGTGTATATCCGTAAATCCGAACGTAAATAGTGATATTACTGTTGCTTAAGGGGACGCAAACTTCAAAGTTTGGCTTTCAGGTGGGTGGGGTACCATGTGTTAAAAACTAAAAAATAAGATGTTATTTTACATAACCATTACAACCAAGCCTGGTAAATGAATGCAGAGAACAGTTTTACTATCGTTTTAAAAAATAAATGGTAGCTAATCGTGTATTAATTACGAAAACAATGGCCAATACCATGTCCATTCAAACAGCATAACCGGATCAATTTGGATCCTATATTTACTGGTTGTTATATCATAATGGTTCAAAGAACAATGTCTAGAAATATTTTTACTTAATAGTTTGTTACATTAAAATAATTGATATTACTAAACCGTGTTTACCAAAAGTGCACGTGGCCATTTTTGTTCATTGACAAAAAAAGGTAAACAAATATTCTAAACACCAACAACATAGTGCTGAACACGCGATCAGCTGTTAATTCTTGTGAAAACTTAAGTAAAACATATTTACTAAACTCTGCCAATGTTGTCATTAGTCAAAACATGGTAATACCTGAAAACTATATTAAAATGTTAATGCTTTTACGCTGTCATGTTTTCATTTTCATTCTTTTTCACCGATTCACCTTCCTGATATTAATACGCGACATTATTTACACATCTCGGTAAACAAATACACATGGATATGAGCGAAGGTGTTCCGAAACGGATACTATTTTCTTATGGCGTATAATTTTCCGTTGGTGTAATACGGCTACATCCGTCTGTTGTAAAATATCAAAATACAAACTGAATTTCGTCTATTTTATAACCTACAAGCCGTGTACTTGGTGAGTATTGTCCTACATATAGTAAATAACAAACAAGTTATCATTTTATATACTCTCGTCATGTCGATCTCTCTGTCTACGGTTGGTAAAAGTCATTTTTGAGAGACTGTCATCCAAGGTAAGTGTCGTGAAATTGTAGTAAAATGCATGCAAATCCCGTGCAACGAAAATTGAAACGTGGTATGGTGAAGTAAACATGTGTTCGCGTATATGGATTGAAATAACTGTGATGGAAAACCTCAATTTAATACTATTTTGTGGACACTTTTGAAAGTTTTGTTGCTATTGACTTATAAATGAATAGTGAATTCACGATATGGCATTACATGCAAAGGATAGAAAGAAAAGGACAAGGAGAATATTTGGACAACCATGTGGAAAAAACTCTAAGACATATAAACGAAAACAGAAACTTGAGGTGTTGAAAAAGGAAGAGAAAATGAAAGTCTATTCGAATGACAGCAGAAAATTTCCACCATACCAGTTGGTACGTAAAGTTGTCTCATCCAATGGCAAGTATTACACACGATTTTCTGTCCGAAGGTTACGTATTCAAAGAATGAATGCAACAAAACTATGCAGTCTTGGTTTAACATCTTTGAAATTTGTATTGCACCGACTCCTATTGTCAGGTTATCGAATCATGAATTTGGAAAATTTGAAAGATCATGTTGTAAACATAACAACTCATGCATGTTTATGCTTAAAAGCCCAAGAACTTGCCAAGTCAGGAAAAGAGCCAATTGTTATACGTTCAGAAATATGCAAGAATGGTCTGTATAGTATACTTTTAGCAAAATGCAATGGATGCTTGAAGGAATTTCAAATTGAAACCAGCTTTAAGCAGGACAATGGATACTATGACATAAATGTAAGAGCGGTGTGGGATGCTGTTACTTCAGGCAGAAGACCGTCAAATTTGAACGAAATGTTGTCCACAATGAACACCCCACAAATGAGTGAAAAAATGTTTTCAAATATAGAACATGATATAGGTAATTGGTGGCATGAAGTGCTGAAAGAGGAAATGGCCAAAGCTGGTGCAGAAGAGAAAAAACTTGCAATTGCCAGAGATGACTATCATCAGGGTATCCCGGCCGTGACAGTGATATGCGATGGTGGCTGGTCGAAAAGGACGCATAAACACAGTTACAACGCTTTTGGTGGTGTTGGAGTAATTTTTGGAGCCGAGACTCAGAAGCTTTTATATATTTGGGTTAGAAACAAACAGTGTATTATATGTTCCAAGGCAGAGAACAATGGCTGTGACCCACATCCTCATACATGCTTTAAAAACTGGAACGGTAGTTCACAAGCTATGGAGGTTGATATAATTTTAAGTGGTTTCATGGAGGCAGAAACTGTACATGGTGTTCGGTATATGAGGTTAATAGCAGATGGTGATAGCTCAGTTTATGCACGATTACAAGAAAATGTGCCTGTGTGGGGCAGTTCCATTAAAAAATTAGAATGTGGAAATCACACATGCAAATGTGTTAGATCAAACTTAGAACGCTTAGTTCAGGAGAAACCCCACTTTAAAGGAAAGGGCAAATTGAGTCAGCTTAACCGAGTACGACTAACAACAGCTATTAGATGTGCCATCAAAATGAGAAGCAAAGATAAAAATGTAAAACAGTTGAAACATGACATAAAAACTCTATTTATCAAATTGTTCCAACTTCTGCAAAAAGGGAAATTCAAAGTCAGTAGATGATATTGAAGAACATCATCTGGAGCAGTCTACTAATTCAATCGATGCTATATTTGAAAATCAGTATGATTATTGGAAATTGCCGTCTCAAGAGGAATTGGAACAGTCAAGAATGGCATGCAAGAGCAATATTTCATTAAGTGAGGTAACAGAGATTATTAAAGATGTTTCGGTGATATTAAATCGGGTAGCTGAAAAGAGTTGACGATTGATTGGCAACTTTACAACCAATTTGGCAGAAAGTTGGATGTCAATTCGTGCAAAATTCGATGGAGGAAAGTTTGTCAACAGATGCGCTAGAGGTTCATGGAATACCAGGTGCTATGGCGGAGCCCTTCGTAAAAATTTAGGTCCTGCATGGTCATTAATGACATTTCAAAAAGTGACAGGAATCCAAGCTGGTTGCCATTTCAACAAAAGGGTGAGGTCGCAGTGTAAAAAAGCAGAAGCCACAAAAGCATATAAAATTAAAGAAGAAAGTAAAATGGTTAGAAGAAAAAGGAAGTTAGAAAGTTTGAGGCAAAGTTGTGCAAAATCAGCCAAACTTGAATATGTTGTTACATCTGTAGTGTCATCTAGTTGACTTCGAGGAAGTCAACTAGATGACACTACAGATGTAACAACAGATGAATTAAGAGAAATTTGTTCCAAATTTTTGAATAAATTAAACAAAAATGAACAAGAAATAAAAGATATTGAACATAAATCTCGACTGCAACATAGTAGTGAAGCTTGGAAAGAAGAAAGACGTAAAAGACTTACTAGTTCAAATTTTGGAAAAGTGATGTCGCGAAGAACAAATAATTTATCTAGATGTTTAGTACAAAATATGATATATTCTCAATTCAAGGGTAACATCAATACTATCAGAGGCCTGGCACAAGAGGAAAACACAATTATTGAATACAAAAACAAGAAGGGAAATGTAGAAATTAGAAAAATTGGTCTAACAATCAGTAAAAAATATCCATATTTGGCAGCATCAACAGACGGTTTAGTCATAGAAGAGAATGGAGAAAGACTAATTGAAATAAAAAAATTTCTGCAGAACAATAAATATAGTATCAAAGAAGCAGTTCAAAAGGTGCCAAACTTTTGCTTAGAAAAGGGTCCTAATGGAATAAGTTTGAAAAGAAAGCATGATATATACTACCAAATACAAGGACAGTTGAACATCATTGATAAACTATGGTGTGATTTTGTGTTGCGGCGCTTAAATCCTTACAACATATATATTAAAAGGATTTATAGAGACACAATAATGTGGAATACCATGATGGTACCGAAGCTGAAATGTTTTTACATGACATTTCTGTTGCCAGAGCTAGCTTCACCACGCCACAGAACTTACTCAGGCATAACAAAACCAAAATCACCCTGGGTATGTATATTTTTTTACAATATCACTTTATTTATGCATTACTGAAAATTGAAGAAGAATATATGCCATCTGCAGGAAATGTCAACAAGATTTTATATCCGGCATACCAAATATTAAAATATTTGTCAGCATTATAGTTATCATGACGCCAAGTGGAGATCAACATTACAGTGTTATATTCTGGCATTGCGGTATGTATTGCAATGCAATAATTACAATTCAAATTATGTTTCAATGATGTATTTTAAATTGATATGTATCGCCATATCTCTGATTGGCACATGACAGTAAGTGTTTTCTAAACATAGTGTGTTATTTACTTATAATAGTTATACTATAAATATTGGTAATAAAGTTTGTACTATGTATTGTAATTATATATAGTTTAAATGTACAAACATTTTGGATATTATACATTATTTAATCAATATTTTTGTTATATTTTAAAACAAATATATATTCATCACTACCATTTATATATGTATCTGTTTATATATTTTTTCAGTTCAATCCAAAACAGAATCTGACGTCCATGTAGATATACCAAATCCCACCAAACAATTACAAGAAAAGAAGATACCACCTACAAGTGCAGTACACCATGACACACAGGTACCATCTACCAGCTCAGTACAACATGACGCACAGGTACCATCTACCAGCTCAGCAGAAAACAAGGTAACATATGAACATTATAATACACTGCTTGTAAGTAAACTCCTGGTGGATATACTAATAGGATATAGGTGTATTTTTTTTTACTTATGTTACTTATGTCTGTGTATTACCAAGCAATTACTATCAAAGGAAACATTTTAATATGTAAAACTTTTTCGATTAACAAAACCGAACCGAAACGAAAATGAATTTGTAAAGATTATAAAGTAGTGACCATTTCTTGTAATTACCAATCTAGAGTGGCGACCCCTGGTGTCACTTCTTTGAATGTATATTTTATTTTGTAAATTATATTGAGTATGTTTATACTGGTTTGGTGGCGGTCTCATGTGAATGCTATATATCATGTGAATGCTATGTCTCATGTGAATGCTATATCTCATGTAAATGTGAATGCTATATCTCATGCGAATGCTTTATCTCATGTGAATGCTATATCTCATGTACATATGAATGCTATATCTCATGTACTTGTGAATGCTATATCTAATGTGAATGGTATATCTCATGTACATGTGAATGCTATATCTCATGTGAATGGTATATCTCATGTACATGTGATAGCTATATCTCATGTGAATGCTATATCTCATGTACATGTTAATGCTATATCTCATGTGAATGCTATATCTCATGTACATGTGAATGCTATATCTCATGTGAATGCTACTTTTCTGGTTTGCAATATATTTATTTATTTTGAATAAATATTTGTTTTCTATTAGTATTCTGTTTATTTCAAACCTACTTCACTTTGTAGTTGTACACAGGTTTAACAAAAAAACATTTGTTTTGTTCACATGTTTTCTCTAACAAAACATATCTCGGAGGTACTTAAACTAAACAAATAATTATCATTTCTAGAAAATAATATGATAATATCACATATACTCTGTGCAGACATTTGATTTTCATATTCAATGTATGTCTTACAACTTCAAATTCTCTAACAATCAAAACCGTTTTATTTTTATTTGATAAGTTTCCATTTCGGCAGCTTACTTCTTTGTTGAAAATGTAGAAACGATCCTGGATCTACATATTATAAATTTTACATTTACAGTGATTGGGAACGACGACGTCATGCCAGTGTGGTAACCAACGTATAACGTTTTGAATTGTTGCCTTTGTGTCACCATGGAATTCCCTGCCTTTCCATTTCAGTATAACAGACCTTAATTTGATAATTAGACTTGCTACCAACTGAGCTAACCGGGTCTTACTTTCCGTATTTAACGGTAATAAGTATCAACATAATGTTGTTTTTGTTTTATACCAACCACAATACTTACTGCTCCAATGCAAGACCAATGCCTATCACCTTGTTTATGCCCAAAATCGCTATGACCGGTACATCTATATGATTAAAAAAGAAACGGTAATAAAACCTCAATGTGTTTTCAGACCCTTTATTTCATTTCCATTTCGTAACACACTCTGAAATGATAGAAAGGCATTCTATTTGACCCATTCGTGAACACATACGACTTAAAGTGTAACAAAATATTTTATTTTGAAATTCATCAGTTTCTATCTGTATGATAGAAAGAAGGGATTATCAAGTAATATTTGGGAGGACCGAATCTCATGTTGGAAGAACTTGTGGCCCAACCCAATATCTGTAATAGAAATAAAATATGTTTAAAAGGAGTTTATCAGGAGGAAACGCTTTTAATATTGTTAAAAGTAAATTTATTTTTAAAATGAAGAAAATGCACTTTATTATCATTAATATATAATATCAGAATGGTTTGGTATGTAAAATCCACCAAAAACGTGGCAATCTCGATATTTAAAATGGAAAGGCCAACTTGAAAGAATGTATATTAAGATTATATATAGATATATAGATCATATCTTTTAAAACTAGCGTGATAACACTAGTAATATAAAATATGTTTATAATCTCTTAAATTTGAAATTTCTGTTATACTTCATTTACGTACATGGGTGGGGACGATATGTACTCATATGTATGCATGTTCGAGATAAACATATAATACATACTTAAATTTTCAAATTCACTTTAACTATTCCAGAGTTGATTTTTAAATTTATGTTACGTATTATGTAGATTTCTCAGTGAATTATTTCATAAATTTCATTGTTAGAGTGAAAAAAGGTTAATAATAGCACATTTACCAGAAGATACAGAGAAAAAGATTTATTTTTTCATTTTGTTTTCTTTAATCATTTAAGAGAAAAAAAATCACTTAAACCCTGATTAAATGCCCTTTACTGTTATTATTATACCATGTAGTACAGTAATATCTCGTATTTGTATTGCAAAAAATCAATGTTTTGACAATTGGCTAAGTTTTATATAAAAAGAGTTGTCAATTGGGTTTAAATTATATTACATATTCAAGTTTTGTTTTGAAACTGAATAACTTGTTTATCAATAATACCATGTACGTATGTCGGTTGATGTCACCAAACTAAAAGCAATATATATATATATATATATATATATATATATATATATATAGAGAGAGAGAGAGAGAGAGAGAGAGAGAGAGAGAGAGAGAGAGAGAGAGAGAGAGAGAGCATAATGAGTTTGAAAACGCAACGAAACACATCAGTAAATACCAGTTTATTTATATCAATTGCAAGGTGAGGTAAGACGCTCTCGAGTTTGGATAGAACCGCACTGAGTGTTGTTTAGTAAATAGTCCATCGGTAACAACACTGCACAACCACCCCGCTAAAATATCTTTATTTCTGAAGCTAAATGCTATATTTCTTTTCATGTGCCTTACGTGTGCAATGATTCCAAACAACGTTTTTTTTTTTTTTACTGGAGATGGATTTAAGGACTGCTTTTAGTGCACTAGTATTTCCCCCTGACCGTTTCAAGACGATAACTCATGTTGTTCCTTGTTCTGTATGCTTGTACAATATCTTTCAGGGTGCACTGCGTTACGCTTCATTAATATATGTCAACGTCTCAACTTTTGTAATATTCCTGCAATATCAAAACTACTAACACAATTTGAAAAAAGTATGACATGGCAGTTTTACATTATTTTGTACAAATTAATGAATAAATATGGTTTTACGGCGTACCAACACATTATACAGTATTCTACGCCAACAGGAATGAAGACTTCAGGTTCATTCTACAAGTACCAAAGACAACAAATTAACATGCAGATTAAAAAAACCACACCAACAAATGAATATGTAGAATGAACCTTGAACCTTGATACCTGTAGAACTGCAGAGTTTCAGTAAATTCTGTCGTATTACTCAAATTGTTGCTTCCTACAACATGCATGAGCCACAGTGGTCCTATTCTTGCCATCACTTATATGGCTCCCTGGAACCACACAGGGGATTGGTAATTTAACCACAATAGTGAACATGACAAAAAATAATAAAATGAACATTCGGAGGATTCTTACTCCTCTGCAGAGATCTTGTACATATTAAATCAGTATTTAAACTTCCAATTTTGCTTCAATATAAATGTTTAAACTTGGTTATATGTCGGTCTATTTTACGCGGAAGTAAATGTAAGTACTTGCATTTTATGGATAAATATATATTTAATTTGGAGTATGTCTTAATTTTGTCCGATTTGTGAGTGATCATGCTTAGTTTAAATATTCCAAAATTCTCACAAACTTTGAGACATTGCCGGATGTTAATGGAGCGTAGTGCAATGAACTCTGGGATGGGGTATATCGTAGACGACCAGACTTAGGCACCACAGTAGTATTAAGTACGGCGTTTTTTGTATGTTGGACTTGTTCAATAATATTTCACTTCTTTCTGAAGTACTTTTAAATTACATTTCTTTAAAGTAAACATTCCTGGTACTACAGTTATTGCGCATTTATTGTAAATATGTCATCAGATTACAAGTTAACATGCAAAAAGTGCCCTCTCCCAACCCCCCCCCCCCCCCCCCCCCCCAACAACAACAAAAAACAACAAAAAAAACACAAAAAAAACCAAACCCGACACCAACAACAATAAAACAACATACAGCTTTTTGCACAACACTACTAAACCATGGGTCTGTTTTCATCCAGCTGGTTAGTTAATTGATATATACATATAAACATTAGAATCGTATTTTTAATTATTCAAAATATTAATTGAAACCCTTTTCGTTATTAAATGAGACTTGACGCATTACCAGGGCTTGTGTAAAATTATGGTGGATTGATAACCCATCATTATACATAACTGACACTGAAAATGATTAAATAACATCTTAAATATACACAATTGCACTTACACAGCATTTATCATATTACACAGCATATATATGTAAACATTTAATCTTCTCATAAAACCCCGACTATAATATAGTATAAAAAATATACACATCATCTTCAAGATTCTACCACAACATATAAATAAAATATACACATGGTTTGTATCATTATTCTACCACCACATATACATATATGCACACATCATTGCCAGGACTCTTACACGGCATATCAATATGTACACATCATTCATATGAATCGATATGTACATATTCATATATACACATTATATAAACATTAATACCAGAACGCTTACACGGCATATCAATATGTACACATCATTCACATGAATCGAGATGTACATATCCATATACACACTTTATATACACAGTATTACGAGGACTCTTACACGGCATATAGATATGTACACATCATTCTCATTAATCGCTATGTACATACACATATATACTCATTATATGCACATTATTACGAGATATCTTACACGGCATATAAATATGTACACACCATCAACATGAGTATAACTCAGTACAATATTTTTGTTAAATTCATTGATTTGCTCCTTGTACTGTATACATCATATACCATGTGGAAGTCGAAGGCTCGATCCCCTGTCGGGTCACACCTGTTGAGCGCTTAAAATACTGTCTCAAGATGACACCGTCGCGATATGAATGATAAATTGTTAAAAGTGACGCTAAACAACGTACAGACCATTTTACATCACATACGTTGTACCGAAGATTAGTAACGCATTATCTCAATGTTGCATACACGTATTTATATATTTTTTTATGATTACATTTTAAGCATACTATTTACAATGTTATATTTTCTTTTTAAAGTAAAATGTTAATATCGAACAATCCAACTGTGCAGCAGTCTATTTATGACGTCATGGAAATGTTGGAGTATGTATTAAATGACGTCATAAAGGCGCTAACACAACGAAAACAGAACCAGTACTGCTCCTGAAACACATAGAGAGAATAATTAGATCAGGTGACCAACATTATCATGAAGGCTAAATACTGGCTAAGAACAAAATATTTATTTTACTTTTAGTTTGGAAATGTTTCTGCCTGGCGCCAAGACATTTTGCTTTACGTTTTTAATCTATGCTGTTTATATTATATATATAAATGTTATCGAACGCTTTTGACTTTAAAATCACCCGTCCAAAGCTACAAATTAACCCCTCACCTTATTCGGTATAGCATTCTTTCTCCGAGATCTAATTTTTCTGACCGTGTTCACAACACTTGCCTCGTAATCGATCTCAAGTTTCTGTATCAGTATAGACACAGCACAAAACAGGCCACTTCTCTGTCCTGCCGTCCTGAATATTACAATAACATACGGGATGTACACTGTGAATATGTAAATACAAATACAACACTCAGGGTAACACATTAGCTTATGATAAAATAAATGTTAACTTCTAAAAATATAAGTTGTAATAGTTATATGGACTTGATACAACAGGGAAAACCTGTACTTTAATTTACTTTATAATAATACAAAGAAAGACAACTCTGACTAGTTACTGTTGTAGTATTTAACAGTTAACTTACACAGAATATATCAATTTTATATTGAAATTAATTGGCACAGAATGACTTGAATGATGACACAAGTATCAAAAAAACAAAAAACAAATCTGGAATACTGTACAGAAGTGCTAATATACTGACAACATTAATAATAGATACACCTTAAGTTGCAATTTTACTTAATGTTTAAAAGTATATTTGTTTTAATGTCAGACTCTTCAAGTCCCGAATAACTTGATAAAAGAATATATTTAAATACAATTATCTACTGGAAAACTGCCGAAACTGTGTCTACTTTGTCTGCTATTATAAGAATGTGTCTTCGAGACTAGAATACAATTATCATGTAGATAATACGGTAACCTATTAACTTCTATTAACAATTGTATGAACGGTTGTTTTACTCTTTTCAACATTTAGCCAAAGAAGATTACTGAGGTTTTACAATCATAACCATAAATGAACATGACACCTTTGTTGTTTTAGTAATTTTTAATCTGTTTCTAAATTGTTTTTATATGCCTACTATAACTGACATGGTATTGAATAATTGCACAACAAGTTTCTCAGGTTCATATTTATCAATGATTTATCGATACAGACACTTCAATCCAGATTTGTTTTTTACAATATTATAAACAATATATGTGATAGAGAGATCATTATTCAAAACACTTCTAATATACTTGACATATCCTAGAGATGACATGATATATCAATTACATTGTACACTGAAACTATCATATTTTGCTTATTTCATCTTGAAACCAAATAAAACGAATTCCATTTAAGCAAGATGCCAATATTATTTGTTGTCAACTATCCATTTATTACAATGTTGTCAACTAACCATTTATTGCAATGTTGTCAACTAACCATTTATTATAATTTTGTCAACTAACCATTTATTACAATGTTGTCAACTAACCATTTATTGCAATTTTGTCAACTTACCATTTATTACAATGTTGTCAACTAACCATTTATAACAATGTTGTCAACTAACCATTTATACATTTTTTCCTGAGAGAGAGAGAGAGAGAGAGAGAGAGAGAGAGAGAGAGAGAGAGAGAGAGAGAGGGAGGGAGGGAGAGGACCACTTATCCAACTTATTTACTTACAAGCAGTGTACTATAATTGGACCGTCGTTTGCTATATTATTCGACCTGTTTTCTACGTCTACTATCATACCCAGCAGGCTCTCCGGGGTCTGTGGTACAACCTGATTTTCATCCCATTGTGTGTACTGAAAATGATACACTGTCCTTTCCTCGGACATTGCTCCCTGCATTAAAGGAATCAAATTGATTTTTCATTTGACATGAACTAGTTAGTATATAAGTTAAATGATATTAATATTAGCAGTTAAAAAATAAAACGCAATGGCTTGATTAAGTATATATAAAAAGTTATTTGTAAAGCATGTGGGATTTTTAAGTCATATTATACTACCACCGGCCCATACAGACCTTATGCTGCTAAACTCTGTATGCACAGCTCCTATTATTATGTATTACGTATACGAAGAGGCGGACGCCAAAGCTGCTTTACTCTGTATGCACAACTCCTATAATTAAGTAATACGTATACGAAGAGGTGGACGCCAAAGCTGCTATACTCTGTATGCACAACTCCTATAATTCAGTATTACGTATACGAAGAGGTGGACGCCAAAGCTGCTATACTCTGTATGCACAACTCCTATTATTATGTATTACGTATACGAAGAGGCGGACGCCAAAGCTGCTTTACTCTATATGCACAACTCCTATAATTAAGTATTACGTATACGAAGAGGTGGACGCCAAAGCTGCTATACTCTGTATGCACAACTCCTATAATTAAGTATTACGTATACGAAGAGGCGGACGCCAAAGCTGCTTTACTCTATATGCACAACTCCTATAATTAAGTATTACGTATACGAAGAGGTGGACGCCAAAGCTGCTATACTCTGTATGCACAACTCCTATTATTATGTATTACGTATACGAAGAGGCGGACGCCAAAGCTGCTTTACTCTATATGCACAACTCCTATAATTAAGTATTACGTATACTAAGAGGTGGACGCCAAAGCTGCTATACTCTGTATGCACAACTCCTATTATTATGTATTTCGTATACGAAGAGGCGGACGCCAAAGCTGCTTTACTCTATATGCACAACTCCTATAATTAAGTATTACGTATACGAAGAGGCGGACGCCAAAGCTGCTTTACTCTATATGCACAACTCATATAATTAAGTATTACGTATACTAAGAGGTGGACGCCAAAGCTGCTATACTCTGTATGCACAACTCCTATTATTATGTATTACGTATACGAAGAGGTGGACGCCAAAGCTGCTATACTCTGTTTGCACAACTCCTATTATTAGGTGTTATGTATACGAAGAGGTGGACGCCAAAGCTGCTATACTCTGTTTGCACAACTCCTATTATTAGGTATTACGTATACGATGAGATGGACGCCAAAGCTGCTATACTCTGTTTGCACAACTCATTTTATTAGGTATTACGTATACGGTGAGATGGACGCCAAAGCTGCTATACTTTGTTTGCACAACTCATTTTATTAGGTATTACGTATACGATGAGATGGACGCCAAAGCTGCTATACTTTGTTTGCACAACTCCTATTATTAGGTATTACGTATACGGTGAGGTGGACGCCAAAGCTGCTATACTCTCTTTGCACAACTCTTATTATTAGGTATTACGTATACGGTGAGGTGGACGCCAAAGCTGCTATACTCTGTTTGCACAACTCTTATTATTAGGTATTACGTATACGGTGAGGTGGACGCCAAAGCTGCTATACTTTGTTTGCACAACTCCTATTATTAGGTATTACGTATACGGTGAGGTGGACGCCAAAGCTGCTATACTCTGTTTGCACAACTCTTATTATTAGGTATTACGTATACGATGAGGTGGACGCCAAAGCTGCTATACTCTGTTTGCACAACTCCTATTATTATGTATTACGTATACGGTGAGGTGGACGCCAAAGCTGCTATACTCTGTTTGCACAACTCTTATTATTAGGTATTACGTATACGGTGAGGTGGACGCCAAAGCTGCTATACTCTGTTTGCACAACTCCTATTATTAGGTATTACGTATACGGTGAGGTGGATGCCAAAGCTGCTATACTCTGTTTGCACAACTCCTATTATTAGGTATTACGTATACGATGAGATGGACGCCAAAGCTGCTATACTTTGTTTGCACAACTCATTTTATTAGGTATAACGTATACGGTGAGATGGACGCCAAAGCTGCTATACTTTGTTTGCACAACTCATTTTATTAGGTATTACGTATACGATGAGATGGACGCCAAAGCTGCTATACTTTGTTTGCACAACTCCTATTATTAGGTATTACGTATACGATGAGGTGGACGCCAAAGCTGCTATACTCTGTTTGCACAACTCCTATTATTAGGTATTACGTATACGGTGAGGTGGATGCCAAAGCTGCTATACTCTGTTTGCACAACTCCTATTATTAGGTATTACGTATACGATGAGATGGACGCCAAAGCTGCTATACTTTGTTTGCACAACTCATTTTATTAGGTATAACGTATACGGTGAGATGGACGCCAAAGCTGCTATACTTTGTTTGCACAACTCATTTTATTAGGTATTACGTATACGATGAGATGGACGCCAAAGCTGCTATACTTTGTTTGCACAACTCCTATTATTAGGTATTACATATACGGTGAGGTGGACGCCAAAGCTGCTATACTCTGTTTGCACAACTCCTATTATTAGGTATTACGTATACGATGAGGTGGACGCCAAAGCTTTAGATAACCATCCAGATACGCACTCTTGACTACAGTCACACTAAAACAACTTAAGAGTAATATCGAATACCCTGACGGTATTATATATAACTTACTGTTATTTTTTTTTTATATCATTGTAAAACAAGTTCTTACAACTTAGACCAATAACAATCGAACTCTTCCTGGACAGAACCAGTACTAAGCATATGCGAATAGAATGTATCTCTAAAGAACGCCACACATGGCCGTGACGGACAATCCAACCCGCGACCCCACCAATCTAAAATCTGATGCTCTACCATTGATTTTTAATCATATCAGAAGTGTTATAAGAAGAAGTATTTTCTGCAGCTGTTTAGGAATGCAAGATTCGTTGGAAATTCAGATTATCGTTTTTACTTTATTAACTTATCTGATAGCCTTCTTTTCATGTTTTCACTATAATGTAGTAATGTTTGTGTTGGCTGTCTATGCTTAATACAATATTTGTTTTGTTTGTTTGTATATAACTAACAAGACGAATGTAACAACTCACCTGTTCATCATACTCGACAGTCAGTCTGTGGATTACACAATACGGAGTCGAGCCTTCCTCCACACACGTGATTCTGAATGTCCCCAACTTCAGCACTTTGTTATCGGTCCGAAAATATGAAGCAACCTTCTAGAATTATAGACAGGTATGTATTTAAAGGACCGTAAACAATTTAAAATGAAAGTAAACGTCAATTATAATTGATATAAAAAAACGACAGTGTATTTTAAAAATGTGTATGGCTTTATTAAACTTGAGGCTGTTAAAGAAATACATGTATCAAATTATTTCGAGTCCGAGGTTAACAGTTAAAGGTTGTCTTCATGTTTTTATTCCATGTTATTTAGAATCTTACATGAGTACTCATTTATTATTTTATCTATTAAACGAGTTGGCAGAAATATATCATGTGAGGATCCTGCCGAGTATATATTGTTATTATCACCGAGTTTAATATTTTTGAGTAATCACTCATGTAAAATTCTTCTCATCACATTTTGCATTTTTAAACAAAAAGAAACATATCTTTCATTAGTTTATAAATTACAAAGTCATTTACCGATTTTAAAATATACAATTTAACTGTGAAAGTGGTTACCTCGATTAAGCAGCCACTTGTCTTAAGCAAGAATATTTGCTATTTCCCAAATTCTATGCTTTAAGAGCAAATCCACCTGTATTAAGCAACAACCTGTCTTAAAAAGCCACTTTGACACCTTCTCTTGAATGTCTGCTTAAGACAGGTTTGACTGTTCTATAAACTGATTTATTTGACAATTATGAAATATATTAAAAAACGAGATGTGCGGTCGTTTACCATACTTTTGAAAACTCCTTGTGGTTCCAAAGAAACAATATAAGATAATATATTTGGTTGGTGTTATTTATAGGTATCAAAACAAAAGTGGAATTTAATTTACCGATTATAATACGAGACGTGTAGTTATTTACCTTGCTTTTGAAAACTCCCAGTGGTTCCAGGGAAACAATATAGCAGCATTTAGTCTGCCACACAAGGTGAAGGAAGTCAACCACTGTTTCTGGTAATGGCGTTTGTGTCACAATGTATCGGTTCTTTCGTTTGAAGCTCTAAAATAACAAAAACATTATATTTACATAGAAGCATTTAAAACGCACCTCATCATATGGTCATAAACTAGTTTATACTTTCAAAATAAGTTTATATTAACTTGCATAATATTTGTCTTTAAGGAATGGTTATAGCTCTCGTTTTTAATATCTAGGATCTTCATCCTGAGGATCCTGGTTTTCTAAAAAATGAATGCTTTTGTTTTGTTTTAACCTTTATATTTATTTTACTTCGATTGTGAAACAAGTTACATGCATTACAACTTAGACAATTCATGCTCGAGGTCTCCCATGGTAGAACTAGTACTAAGCATATGCGGTGTCTTGCTCAATGACACCATACATAGCCGTGAGGGAATGTCCAACCCATGACCCTGCGATCTTGATCACTGAAAATAAATCTCAAATACCGATTATTAATTAGAATAGTATTAAATATTGATGGGATTTTATTAATACATGTACATACATATGTTGAATGCGGTTTTATTTCAGAACATTGTCTGACTGTAATCCAAAGCCAGCCATTTCGTTTATGTAATTTTAATTACATTCGAAACACGCAATACACGCAGTCATTTTAACAAACCTTTGCAGGATCATCCACGAGTGGACTTAAGTGCTATAGACTAAGAAACACTTAACGTCGTGGGTTCGAGCCAAACTCGGTCGAAATACCTTATGTGGAAAGGTTTCCAGTTACATACGTTAGGACAATGATGGTTTTACCAAGGTTGAGGTCTTCCCCTGCCAATACATCTAGTAAATGGCATAATATAACCTGTTCATAATCATAACATAAAGCGGTTTAAAGAGTCTTGCTTTATTTTACTGTCCATTATGTGTAAGCAGTTTGTTTTCATGTCTTATTATGATTCCAGTTACGCACTGCTTGTGGCAGTTTGAAGAGAAGCCATTTTGTAAATGGCTGGAGAATTTGAGAGTATATACTACGTGTATTAATGACAGATTACTTACGTCAACATAAACAGCGTTTATATAGCCTGTTGCCAGGAGCTTGGTATGTACATACAGCTTTCGCAGATGACGATCTCCTAAACAATACACATGATGTTAAACAAAGAAATATATCATTGGTTTTAAGCTTGGACAGATAATTTCGTCCCGAGGGATGACTGTTTTTATTTTGCCGCAGACAACGTTTTACCGATTTACTGCCAAACAAGAGACAGACTGTTCAATTAAAGCTCAGGAAATCCACGAATGGTTATTTTTCTTCCATTCTTAACAAATGAATATATTTTTTAATTTGATATATACTTCCATCGACACAGGGTGGGAATTTATTTCGACACAAAGATGAAATAAATATGTATATATCATATCAATATCAATTCTTGCTCATGAAGAATCAACAAATACAGTTCGATGTATTTCTTTAATCGATGATTTGTTGTATTGATCCATAGTTATTCGGAACATTGAATGTGTATGTATTTAGTCCATACTTGTTTTGAACTATTTCAGAACGATGAAATTCAGTGAGAGAGTAACTTTAATGTTTGTTTATGATTATATTATGTTTTAATTTCGATAAAAGGGTCCTCCGTGAACAAGTAGTTTAAGTCGTTAAAGGACTACAAATATTTCACCGCTGAGGTCTTATGTTCGATCTCATTTTGGTTTATTTTTGTTAAATGTTTGACAGTTTTCGGAAGATCGGTATTTCTGCCCCAAATTCATTATTGGGTATTTCTCATTGGCGTTAAATCCCTTCCAAACAAAAAAGACAGATAAACTGTTTATAATACCCGGTACATCTGCACCAGGTCTATTCGCCGCTATCACAGATCCGTTCCTTGCTCTAGCCGCCGCTTCTGTCTCCAAATCCCTCTCTGTTGTCACGTTTAGAAGCTGAACATTAAATGTTGATCAATTAACAAGACTCTTACACATATCGTTTAAGGGCAATGTCTAATATATTTAGTTCTCACGTGTTGATTGATTTGTGAACTGCTAAGGCCATTATAAATTAATTGCTAGATTATCATTCGAATTCTTCTTCGAAAGAAGAGGAAGGGAGAGGGAGGATTTTAGTTTTAATTTTTTTATTATTATTTTGTTTGTTTAAAAAGTCATTTTTAAATTAAAATAAAAAGGGTCGGGCTGGCATTACAATAAGGAGATGGCGGGGGTGATTATCTAGCAATTAATTTAATCTATCGAAACAATTATTTAGTATAACTTTTTGTTAATGCGGTATTACCAGTACACAGACTTTTATAAGGAAACTCAATATTTTGACGAAAATTTTGGAAATATAAAGTGGCGGGTTAGCTGTTCCGTTCAGTATATATTGTGATGAAGATATTGGAAATACAAAAGTTGCAGGTTAGCTGTTCCGTTCAGTGATTATTTGTCCTGACAGAAACAAACACATTTATTTATTATTTCTTTCTGGACACTTATTTTACTTTCCCCTGTTTAATTCAGCTTTGTAATGCAAATATCAATGTTCCAGACGATTTAGGTTCAAGTACTTCTGTTTTAAATGTATTTTTATTAGTACGCACAGCCACACACTCTATAACCTTAGGAGGTTTTAAATCTTTACTTTTAAATTGAAAGAAGTTCTTTTTGTAAATAACCTTAAACATTTCTCCAGTATTTGTATCATTAAGTTCGTCTACATATTGTTGGAATGTATCCGCATGGATTGCCTGACAGTCGAATGTTAGAGAGTAAACAAGAGCATTGTGCAGATACTCATACTGGTCCTGTAAAAGACATAACACGAATTAGTTAAATAGTTGCTCTATTCAAATTTATTATTCAGTTAAACGGAATTAAAAAAGAATGTTTAACATGAATAAATATATGTATTTTAATAAATTTATGCTAATTGATTTAATAACTAGTTTGTATCTTTTGTAACGACATATCATTTATTTTAACCTACTTAATGCCTTTAAAAACGCAAGTATGGGTATCAACTCTATGTAAGACATAAATAATAAACTAAAACTTTCTAACCATTTCAAACCTGTCTTAAGCAGCCAGTCAAGGGAATGAACAAAAGTGGACTTTTAAGACAGTGTGTTGCTTAATGTAGGTTAATTTTCTCTGAAAGCCTATAAATGGGAAATAGCAAATGTGGCTGCTTAAGACAAGTGGCTGCTTAATAGAGGTGACCGCTTACACAGGTTTGACTGTATTTACTTACGTCACTTCATAACACATATTGATAATGGTCATGTATGAACCGATAAAAATAATAGCAGATCTAGGATTTATGATATTCAACTGGATTTTCAAAATCAAAAATGCGTTTTAACGGCGTTAAGTATACAATCAACATACACGACCTTATCACCATAGAGCCTAATATTTTATTCGAGTACATGTATGTTGTTATAGAAATTACAACTCACAGCTGTTTGGACCATGTTAAGTCTGTGTTCTCTCATATGCAGTACACATCCGAATATATCGATCGAATTTTGCGCCTCTCCTTCGTTTGTTAGAATGTCCAGGGCTAAATATGTACCGGTTCTACCTATGCCGGCACTAGTGAATGTAACCACAGAATAATTTGTTAGAATGTTCATGGCTATGATTGTATCGGTTCTATCTATACCGGCACTAGTGAATGTAACCACAAAATTATTTGTTAGAATGTTCATGACTATGATTGTATCGGTTCTACCTATACCGGCACTGGTGAATGTAAACACACAATTATTTGTTAGAATGTCCAGGGCTAAATATGTACCGGTTCTACCTATACCGGCACTAGTGAATGTAAACACAAAATTATTTGTAAGAATGTTCATGGCTATGATTGTATCGGTTCTACCTATGCCGGATCTGAATGTAAACACAAAATTATTAGAATGTTCATGGCTATGATTGTATCGGTTCTACCTATGCCGGATCTGAATGTAAACACAAAATTATTAGAATGTTCATGGCTATGATTGTATCGGTTCTACCTATGCCGGATCTGAATGTAAACACAAAATTATTAGAATGTCCATGGCTATAATTGTACCGTTTCTACCTATGCCGGATCTGAATGTAAACAATCAAGATTGAATTGAGTAGCCATGCCATACATTTACATGAATTCATATTAAAGAAGTGTTTCATCTTAATGTAAATTTTAAATGTTGTACCTCACCCATGTGCTGATTACTAAACAATACATTTTTAAATGTGGCATTAATTAACTATTCAATGATACTATACGAGTCTTACATGGGTTTGGGGTTTCGATGGAAAATACCGTCTCATGGAAAACTGTTTTTGAGGCAACGTGGAGGAAATTTCTACCCGAACCGAAAAAGTCATAAATGATTTTTTTTCTTGCATACTAAATATTGACTAATTGTTTTAATTTAATTCATCATTATATTTAAGCGCGATCGGTTTTAAGACGTCAAAGTATATAAAATACGTCATATATCTGGATACGTCACGTTGTTAGATGGTTCAAACGTCACAGCACGAGAGTTTTATCGCGGCCATATGGAGATAAAGAAATTGATATATATATATATATATATATATATGCTAACTCTTAGCCATTTACAAATTAGACTTAATGTGCACTTTAAAGATAATCATATTTAAGAATAGAGGATCGTTCAAAACCAAATCAGACTTTTTCTCTAGTAAATATATTATTTCATGTAATAAACTAATTACGATATCATTGAAACCCCTTATCTTTCTGCTACATGTACTAAAGAAACATGGTTATTTGAGACCATTTTACAATACAACAGCACGGTTTAAAGCATACACCAGGGTAGTGGATTGAGTGTAGTGTTGGCCGCCCACGCCGGAGGTTACGGATTCGATCCCAGCCCGACCCAATGCCTCTCATAAAACAACACTCAGTACTGGTTCTACCCGGGATGCAAATTCGAGAGGTTCATATAAGCTATATGCTTTGTTCACAATCGAGCTAAATTAATAATTATAAACTAAACTAAGATTATGAATATGCTGTTATGTGAAAGCTATTGGAATCATCTTAACGTACAACGTACCACTGCAGATACAGATAAATGCAACAGTGATTTCACCAATCTGAATGACACCTCTACTATAATTTATGAGAGATAATAACATATACAATATTCATGAGAAGTCTAACTTAACATGAAATCACATAAATGTATTATTCATACGTTTTACGGTATCATGGCATGAAAACATGCCTAAATAGTAAGAAGATATATGGCCAACAGGAGACCTATTACAGACACAGCCACCGCGACAGCCACAACGACAGCAACAACGACAGCATAATTGCGATATGAAACAATAATTACAATACTTGCCAATAAGGATCACCAAGGGTTAGTAACAAATGTGCAACTGGTTGGGGTTTAAACCTGGGGTCGTATTCACCAACCATTTTTGAGAATATTCTTAGACTTGAGCTTGAAAATCCAACTTTTAACCTTAGATATATCATTTACCATGACATATAGAATATTTGTGGGAGTTGGTTTGATTTGTAATAGGTGTCCCTGCATGCTTGCAAATTTTTGTCTCAAATAATAGTCTTTAAGTGTGTTTTTCAAAATTCATTCTTGAGTTTAGGTCTAAGAATACCTTAAGAATGGTTGGTGAAAAACCATCCCTGGTTTAAACCTGGTGATTGGGCCTTTCCAATCTCTTTCCCCGTCGTTGTCATTAAGTAAACGTCTCACTACACAGTTACGCCATTTTCTTCTCACGGTAACATGATTCTTACGCTTAAAAATTGCCTATGTACTTTGCTTTTGAAGTAATTTCAAAATGGTTCATAGTGGTTGTGATTTCTTGCTGCAGATGAGTAGAGCAAAAGTTGACATAGCATAAACTGCAATAAGATACACTGGTGTTAAAAAGTGACTTTTTATAGGATTTCAACATATGCATGTATTTATGAGTATTTGAGGACTTCTTTTTTCAAAATATCTCAAGGTGTCACTGCACTGTCTTTAAAAACATGCTGGTAATGTTATTGTGCATATTTATGTGGGTATTCATTCCTGCTATGAAAAAATAGTTTAAAAAGAATTCTATGTGGAATTTATTCTTACCATGGAAATCCTATACCTTATTTTATATAGAACAAAGAACACAAGTCAACTGTGTAGTGAAACCATAACCGAATAAGGTAAAGGGAAAGGGTATGAAATTTATGTAATGTCAGTCTCAAATTAACAATCTTTATCTCAATTTGCGATATGGCTTGGATTTAAATTCAAAATGTTAAAAACAACACACAGTCCGAGGTAATTAAGACCACACATAAGAGTGCTTGTACCTGCAATGAACTATCACCGGTCCCTTTAAGGTTGTCTGTATGCTGTTTACTTTTTGTCGAAACTCAATGAGACTTGCGACGTCATCTGGAACTCGTTTATCTGGCCAGGAAGTGAAGTGAATATGGTGTAAGCTCCTGTTCTCAGATTTCTACAATAAGAAAGTAACTGGAACGTAAATGGACACTATACGTAAATCAAACAGCTTGATGTGAATATGCTGCAACTACCTGCTTTTAGATTATTAAAATGAGAAGATAAATTGAACTATTAAAATCATCAACTTGTAAAGAGACGATTTAATTAAATATACGTATATAAGTAACAGTCATATTGGTTAAAAGGCTAATACTAGTTTTGCATTAATTGTATTAATCATACCTGTGAAACAGTGAAACACCTCACTGTGTATTCAGAAAAGACATCTTCGCTTAGACACGTGACTGTGGTCGCACCATATGTTCCATTAACGTTAGTATCTGGCCAGTACTTGTCACATTTATTACCCTTAGAGAAAAACATAATTATGTTGTCACTGTAGTTTTTTAAGACATAACAGTTTCTGTGACAACTCGTCCAAGTTATTTAAATGTGTTAAAAAAATTTGCATAACAAATAATAAGAAACAATGCCAAACCGTAGACGCGATATTCAAAGTCAGTAGCCACTAACACCAGCGTAAAAAAACAGTGATATACTTCATATGGCAATACAAAAAACAACATGTGCTTGAAACAAACATAAGTGAGTTTTCCTGTAGAACTTTACAATAATAAACACCATGATTACCATAGCTGTATCCACTTTCACCAACAAACAACATGATTACAATAGCTGTATCAACTTACACCAATAAACACCATGATTACCATAGCTGTATCCACTTACACCAACAAACAACATGATTACAATAGCTGTATCTACTTACACCAATAAACACCATGATTACAATAGCTGTATCTACTTACACCAATAAACACCATGATTACAATAGCTGTATCTACTTACCCCAATAAACACCATGATTACAATAGTTGTATCTACTTACACCAACAATCAACATGATTACAATAGCTGTATCAACTTACACCAACAAACAACATGATTACAATAGCTGTATCCACTTACACCAACAATCAACATGATTACAATAGCTGTATCTACTTACACCAATAAACACCATGATTACAATAGCTGTATCTACTTACACCAATAAACACCATGATTACAACAGCTGTATCTACTTACACCAATAAACACCATGATTACAATAGTTGTATCTACTTACACCAACAATCAACATGATAACAATAGCTGTATCTACTTACACCAATAAACACAATGATTACAATAGCTGTATCTACTTACACCAATAAACACAATGATTTCCATAGCTGTATCCACTTACACCAACAAACAACATTTTACAATAGCTGTATCTACTTACACCAATAAACACCATGATTACAATAGCTGTATCTACTTACACCAATAAACACCATGATTACAATAGTTGTATCTACTTACACCAATAAACACCATGATTACAATAGTTGTATCTACTTACCCCATTTTCATAGAGATTTGTAAGCATGACAATCTTTTCCACCTTTTGCTGCCAAACCATTCTCCAAAATGTGACAAAATATTCAGTCGTCTTTTCTGTAGGACCTGTAATATTATGTTATACGATAAGCCATTTCTTTTCATTTTCTTGTAGTCGATTCAGGTAATACCCAATTAGTAAATTAACAATTTAAACTCGTCGGCTAACAAACTCAAAGCTATTATTCAACGGTACTTTGTATGTCAGAATTAACCCTTAACCAATAGAATAAGAGAGGAAAACATTTAGCTATTGTACAATATGAAACGTATATTAACCCTATATGAAACAAAATTAAACGTACCATAAACGCATATTAAACACCCGTTAAACATATACTTGACACGTGTTTGTTTGATAATTGTTACTAATCATATTAATTTTATAATAATCTCGCTAGAATAGAAAAAAATGACACTAAGAGAGACATGAAGGGAGTGGCTGGGAAAATGTACATATGAGAATATAAAACGTATGTTAAACTAACACTATATATATTAAGTATACATTTGACATGTGTGTTTCAATTTATATGTTTCACATATGTTACATCAGTCATATATACTGAATACCGATCTATTCTATATTATTTTTTTGCTTATAATTTAATAGGACATACGTTGGTAAGTTAAAATCAAACTTAGCAAAAACTTACTCGTTATAAATGTGTAAGTATTTTATATCTAAGACATTAACATCATTGTCACTAGTTTTATGCTATGTTTTTGAAAATATGATTAAAAAAATAAAAAAAAAACAATACTTTTTATCATTCTAAAAACACTGATTCAAATCTTTTAACTTTTTAAATATAAAACCAACAATAGTGATAATTTTGTTTCACGTAAAATCCATTAAAAGTTTTTTTAATGGGATTTAAGGCCATTTTCAACACATTTCAGGTTATGTATATGATATATCTAGTTTTACTGGTTGAGGAAGACCTCAGACTGAGTCAGACTAAGTGAAACCGCCGTTCCGCGTAACTGGCAAACTTTCTCACATAGAGTTTTTGGGGCAAGCGAGACTCGAACCTACGATCTAAGCGGTGAGAGGTAAGTGATACTGTACCTTATACAATTCGGTCACGGACGACCCTAAAAGTTGAAAAGTTTTACGAAGATACGATTTAGAAAAACGCACAAAAGATTTTTAAACATGAAGTATAGTAAAGATTATACCTAGACATGCTATGTACGCATTAGGTTGGTCGAAACCCTGTAAAAGATACATATATAACTATTACACACAATGAATGTTACACAGTCAGGATGTTATATAAACTATTGTTGTTGCAATTACTATTGTTACAGGCTTTGAGTGATATGCATAAATAAAGATATGTACTTCCTTGTGTTTGTGAAGTATTTTGTTTAATACTCGTCTTACAATAGTCGATAGCTATATGTGACTGAGAGATAAAGCAAAATATATTTTAAATTTAAGCAAATTTTATGAAAGGAAGCTGTTTAAGGTGGTTCTTGATTTAATGTGTCTGGTTATGCAATATGTATAGTATTGTTTGTGTTTATGCTTATGTGATATATATATATATATCACAGTGTGTGGGTTTATGCTTATGTGATATAAATATATCACAGTGTTTGTGTTTATGCTTATGTGATATATATATATATATATATCACAGTGTGTGGGTTTATGCTTATGTGATATATATATATATCAAAGTGTGTGGGTTTATGCTTATGTGATATATCACAGTGGGTGGGTATTATGCTTATGTGATATATATATCACAGTGTGTGGGTTTATGCTTATGTGATTTATATATATATCACAGTGTGTGGGTTTATGCTTATGTGATATATATATATATATCACAGTGTGTTGGTTTATGCTTATGTGATATATATATATATATATATATCACAGTGTGTGGGTTTAAGTATGCGATTCGATACTCGATTGCTTATACATCTTTACTAAATATCATAAGTTGATCTTTTTTTTAAATATATATTATAACGTTTGAATTTATACCAATGTCAATATCCTTAATGTAATTATATATGTAATTGTTTCTCCTGGTGAATATAATTATAGTAGATACATTTATATATTATATTGGTGATTAATTGTAGGCATGGTAACAAATTCAATTTTTTTGAACACAATTAAGTAAAGGATTTTAGCTTACATCAATATAACTGGCGTTTATATAGTCTGAACCAGGACCGGTAAGCGTCACTCTGTGATCATCGTCTACAAAAATCATCTTATGATTAATAACGGCACCCAACTTCAACAATTTATCAACCGTCATGGTTATGTTTTACTCATTAATAAATATACTTTTTAACTAATAACAGGACATTAATGTATAAGACTAACAGTATCGTTATTAAACGCTATATATGTTTCTAGTGAGAAGTTCAATTGTTACACGTGCATTTTCTGTCGGATAATAGCCTATAAATAGATTTACCAAAACGTAATGGGTTATTGTGTATCCCATATTGGAGCATGAGGCCGGTTTCACTAAACATCTAAATGATGACAAGGTTCGTGATTATTTTTTCTCTACTTCACAAGATAAATTTTATATAATCAGGTACTTACATGGTAGTTCTATGATGAAACCGTGATGAACTACTAATATACAATCTACTTACATGGGCAAACATATCGAAATCGATTTCTAGTTTTATTTCCCGCTTTCTGGGATTCCGCGTACGACTTGCCATCTACAAGACCGTTCGGGAAGATCTAAGAGAAATAATATATCATCCAAAAGGATAAAATACATAATAAACATTCACAAATACATAAAAAACATGCACAAATACATATTAAACATGCACAAATACATAATAAACATGCACAAATACATATTAAACATGCACAGATACATATTAAACATGCACAAATACATGTTTCAGAGCTGCAACAAATGTGTTCAGTGATTTTGTTAAATTTGTTTTTTATATGTTTTTTTTACATCCTTTTTAACAGTATTACAGTTACATAACGGCGGTTAACAAACCCAATCAACGTTCTAAGGATCCATTACCCGGGTAACCAATACTAGAATTACATTATCTCTACTCCTGACATATTAAGAGGTGGCTGACTCATGGCGGTAGAATAAAGTTCGTGAGAAATCATCAATGAGATTGTGACCGGAGGGGGATTCAAGCGCATTACTAAAACATACACATAATGATAGCTCAACATATGAAAAAGTAACTCATGCTCTTATGCTTAATCAATTAAATTGAACGTTTTCCTGAATCTATGTAATACATACACGGGTGACATAAATAATACTCACTAAAAATTCATTCTCAAAGTCGACTTTCTGCTTATCTGCGACGTAATCCTGGAGTTTATCAACTTCTATCTTCCTCCTGACATTGCGATGCACCCCATTTGGGAAGGCATGTTCGGTTGCAATGTCACTTGCATCAAGGACATCGGTTGCTATACCACGTATATCAAGGACCTCGGTTGCTATGTCACATGTATCAAGGACCTCGGTGACCAGTATTGTATCGTCTGACTCATAAATGCCTAATTTAGTGTTTTGATAAATACGGCCATCATCAGTCTTCAGATCAGAGTGATTCCCTGGCGACAGAAACATCATTTTTTGTAGTAAAAAGGGGAATTACAAATCTGACTGTATATTTGGAAATAACTTTACGACGTGATTAAACAAACCATCTTCAAAGAACTACTAAAAGTAGTCATATATACAATAAAATCAACAGACTGTCTTTATGTTATATTTTATCTGGAATATACAACAAAAACCAATGCTGTTTAAATGGTACATGCTATACAGTTTCATAAGTTACTATTGTTAGTACGAGGCACACATCTGAATAAACTTTTATGAATAATGCATATAAAACAATAGTGCTGAGTAGAAATAAATTGATTGATTTTTTTTTATATTTTACCTTCTTCATTTCCAGGTGTTGATATAATTGCACAACGATTGTCATCTGTAGTTATGTTGTTGTAGAAAACAGTATTCTCGTACAAGTTACATGGTACATGCTTTTTCTTTCGTCTGCAGGTAAATATTTGTTAAATATATTTTTTAAGTACCGTAATTAAATTATCACATTATTTACAGGGCATGAGTATAATAACCCATAGCATTGTTTTTGATATTAACCGAAAATAATATATCGATACATAACTAGTTATTTTCCGTATAAATCGGCTCTCGTACGTAAATAGCCGTAGTTCTTTTCGACTTGCCGGAATATATAAATGACGTTGATTTGTCATGGTTAAATGACGTTATTTTGAGACGTTACTCACGGAAACCAATATGCTCGATTTTATATATTTTAGGTATTGTACTTTAATATATTTGCATAGAGGTTTAAATATTGATTCCTAACATGTAAATATAGATACTCTAAGGTATATATTTGAAATTAAATCTAGGAAGTCTGTGATACTGCAGTTAATGGTACAGGTGTATTTGTTTTTGTAAAGAACAAATACACTTCCCTTTCATTAGACATATTAGAAATATATCCACATGGCAATGGTTATTTAGTTTAATAAAGTATCCCCTTTCATATAGCACTATCTAGCTATGGTTTTACCTTCTCCACAGAAGTATCAGAGTCGCAACAAGAACGGTAATTAGAGCTACAACAACAACAACAACAACACCTTCTATTACTGTACTGTTACCAGCTTCTGTATTTCTACCATCCAGTTCTGAAAAGTCATTATCATAACAGTCAGCGTCTTGTAACAAATTTTTATTTCAAAGTTCAGGAATTGATTTATTCAACTAATTCATTAACGTTTTATTTGTACATAACCAAAATATTTTTGTTTTGTACAAATAAATTCTATTATAACATTGATGGATTAGCTTTCACGACCCAAAACAAAAATACATACTTTATAAACATATAAAATGTGAAAAGAAGAGCACAAGACTGTGAAATAGGTTTTCTTGATAAGGTTTTTAATCAGCATTATACATACTTCTACAGTTTTGCAACAAGTAAGTTACCATGTTTACACGTCTGGTCCATGAAATCTCCTGTACAGCCGTGTTGACATATTGCCGTTGTTTGGTCACATGTTTGGTTGAGGCAGTTAACACTGCAGTTTCGTTCACAGTTTTCACCGTAGTAGCCAGGTACGCACCCAAATATACATGTTCCATTGCTGACATGGCATGAATTTGATATCGTATTTTCAGAATGGCATTTATCACTGCAAATGTCCAAGCATGTAATTCCATACATGTTAGGTTTACACCCTTCAATACAACTTCCGGTTAACCAGTCACATTTGTCATTTTTGCAATTTGAACTACAACTTTCATTGCAATATATCCCATAAACCCCTTCAGTCTTACACTCACCAAGGCATGTTCCATTACTTTTGTCACATGTATTACATCCAAATGGGCAAATATTTGAGCAGTTTATTCCAAATAAGCCATCAATGCACGCATGACAACTTTGACCTCTAAAACCATATTTACATTGGTTACAAGTACCATTGGCTCTGTCACATTTACTTGTATTACATCCTACTGGACAGACATCTGAACAATCTTCCCCAAACAATCCGTCCTTGCATGAATCGCAACTTTGTCCTTTAAATTGTGATTTACATGTATCGCAAGTTCCGTTTGTTTTGTCACATTTATCAGCAAAACATCCAACGGGACACGCCCTTGTACAATTTTCCCCAAATAAACCATCAACACAAGCATCACATTGATCTCCAGTAAATCCGTCTTTACACGCATCACAAGTTCCGTTTGATTTATCACATTTATCAGCAAAACATCCAACGGGACACGCCCTTGTACAATTTCCCCCATATAAACCATCAACACAAGCATCACATTGATCTCCAGTAAATCCGTCTTTACACGCATCACAAGTTCCGTTTGATTTATCACATTTATCAGCAAAACATCCAACGGGACACGCCCTTGTACAATTTCCCCCATATAAACCATCAACACAAGCATCACATTGATCTCCAGTAAATCCGTCTTTACAAGCATCACAAGTTCCATTTGATTTATCACATTTATCAGCAAAACACCCAACGGAACATGCCCTTGTACAATTTCCCCCATATAAACCATCAACACAAGCATCACATTGATCTCCAGTAAATCCGTCTTTACACGCATCACAAGTTCCGTTTGATTTATCACATTTATCAGCAAAACATCCAACGGGACACGCCCTTGTACAATTTCCCCCATATAAACCATCAACACAAGCATCACATTGATCTCCAGTAAATCCGTCTTTACACGCATCACAAGTTCCGTTTGATTTATCACATTTATCAGCAAAACATCCAACGGGACACGCCCTTGTACAATTTCCCCCATATAAACCATCAACACAAGCATCACATTGATCTCCAGTAAATCCGTCTTTACAAGCAT
>CM055912.1:25600825-25650825 GCA_029582155.1 Panopea generosa | reverse complement strand
TATTACTACTACTACTACTACTACTACTACTACTACTACTATCACTACTACTACTACTTCTACTATTATTACTACTTCTACTACTACTACTTCTACTACTATTACTATTACTACTCCTACTACTACTACTACTACTACAACTACTACTACTACTATTACTATTACTATTTCTATTATTTCTACTACTACTACTACCAATACTACTAATACTACTACTACTACTACTACTACTATTACTACTACTACTCCTCTTTCTTCTCCTCCTCCTCCTCCTACCACTACTACTACCACTACCACTACTATATGTACTACTTCTACTACTACTACTACTACGTCTACTACTACTACTTCTACTACTACTACTACTACTACTACTACAACTACTACTTTTACTATTACTACTACTACTACTACTACTACTATCACTACTACTACTTCTACTATTACTACTACTTCTACTACTACTACTTCTACTACTATTACTACTACTACTCCTACTACTACTACTACTACTTCTACTACTACTACTACTACTACTACTACCACTACCACTACTACTACTTCTACAACTTCTACTACTACTACTACTACTACTACTACTACTATTACTTCTTCTACTACTTCTACTACTTCTACTACTACAACTACTACCACTACTACTACTTCTACAATTTCTACTACTACTACTACTACAACTACTACATGTACTACTTTTACTACTTCTACTACTACTACTACTATTACTACGTCTACTACTACTACTTCTACTACTACTACTACTACAACTTCTACTACTATTACCGCTACTACTATTTCTACTACTACTACTACTATTACTACTACTACTACTACTACTACTCCTCCTCCTCCTTCTCCTCCTCCTCCTCCAATTACCACTACTACTACCACTACTACTACTACTACTTCTACTACTACTACTACTACCACTACCACTACTACTAGTTCTACAACTTCTACTACTACTACTACTACTACTATAACTTCTTCTAATACTACTACTACTCCTGCTACTACTACTACTACTTTTACTACTTCTACTACTACTACTACTACCACTACCACTACTACTACTTCTACAACTTCTACTACTTCTACTACTACTACTATTACTACTACTTCTACTACTACAACTACTACTACTACTATTACTATTACTATTTCTATTATTTCTACTACTACTTGTACTACTTCTATTACTACTTCTGCTACTACTACTTCTACTACTACTACTACTACTACTATATCTACTACTACTACTACTACCACTACAACTACTACATCTACTACTACTACTACTACTACTACTTCTACTTCTACTACTACTACTACTACTCCTGCTCCTGCTCCTCGTCCTCCTCTTCCTCCTCCTACTACTACTACTACTACCACTACCACTATTACTACTACTACTACTCCTACAACTATTACTCCTGCTCCTCCTTCTCTTCCTCTTCCTCCTCCTCCTCCTACTACTACTACTACTACTACTACCACTACCACTACCACTACTTCTGCTACTTCTTCTACTATTACTACTACTACTACCACTACCACTACCACTTCTACTACTTCTACTACTACTACTACTACTACTACTACTACTACTTCTACAACTATCACTACTACTACTACTACTATTACTACTTCTAATACTAGTACTACTACTACTCCTGCTCCTCGTCCTCTTCTTCCTCCTACTACTACTACTACAGCTACTACCACTACCACTTCCACTACTTCAGGTACTTATACTACTCTTACTACTACTACTACTACAACTACCACTACCACTACTTCTGCTATTTCTACTACTATTACTACTATTACTACAACTACCACTACTACTACTACTACTACATCTACTACTTCTACTTCTACTACTAGTACTACTACTACTCCTGCGCCTCTTTCTCCTCCTCCTCCTCTTCCTCCTACTACTACTACTACAACTACTACCACTACCACTACCACTACTTCAGGTACTTCTATTACTATTACTACTACTACTACCACTACTACTACCACTACTACTACTAATACTAATACTACTACTACTACTACTACTAATACTGCTCCTCCTCCTCCTCTTCCTCATCCTACTACTACTACTACTTATACTACTACCACTACCACTACCACTACTTCTGCTACTTCTACTACTATTACTGCTACTACTACTACTATTACTACTACTACTACCACATGTACTACTACTACTACATGTAACCACTGATGTGTCGTCTATTGTATAATAGGTATTTTAAACATTATTGTATTGATCAGCTAAATATTGATATTTATGTTATAATTGATAAATTGTTGACCAAGTTTTATCATGCGTTTGACAATAAAACATTTATATAAACTACATGGTTTATATTTATGTGAAAGAAAATTTCTTTTTTATCTCGGTTTTAAGTATCGACTTCACGATCAAATAATTAAAAAAGAGTGTATCCGAATGAGCGAGTGCACTCAGTAGCACACGAATAGTTCTGTTATCAGTTATCTTACTGTGTCTAGCGTATACTGCATATACTGCGCATCTGAGTGCATTCAACGTGTCTGAGTGCACTCGATCTATTCCATGCGTTCAGGAGTGCGTTTATTATTCAAAATCCAGCGTTTGCTTACGATCCAGGTCCGCTCCGTCAGCGCTCAATCTGCGTTCCGTTCGCGCTCCGTCTGCGCTACGTTCGCGCTCCGCTTACGCTCTGAGTGAACTCCGTTTGCGTGCAATTGGGGTACTTGAGCGGTTTAGGGTCTCTACTACTACTACTACTACTACTACTACTACTACTACTAATACTGCTCCTGCTCCTTCTCCTCCTCCTCCTCCTCCTCCTACTACAACTACTACTACTACCACTACCACTACCACTACCACTACCACTACAACTACCACTACCACTACTACTACTACTACTACTACTACTACTATTACTACTACTACTCCTCCTCGTACAATTACTGCTACTAATGTAACCACAACTACTGCTTTTACTTCCACTTCTACAACTACAATAACTACTACTACTGTTATTATTACTACTACTACTACAACAACTTCTACTAATTCTACCACTACAACTACAATTACTACTACTTCTATTACAACAACTACTACTGCTACTTCTACTACTACTTCTACTACTACTACTACTACTACTACTACTACTACTACAACTACTACTACTACTACTACTACATCTACAACTACTACTGCTACTACTACTACTACCACTACCACTACTACTACTTCTACTACTTCTACTACTACTACTACTACTATTACTACATCTACTACTACATTTGTACTACTACTACTACTTCTACAAATATTACATGTACTACTACTACTACTGCTACTTCTATTTCTACTACTATTACTACTACTACTACTACTACTACTATTACTACTTCTACTTCTATTACTTCTACTACTTCTACTACTACTACTGCTGCTACTACTACTACTACTACTACTACTTCTACTACTACTACTACTACTACTACTACTACTACTACTACTACTACTACTACTACTTGTTCTACTACTACTTCTACTACTACTTCTATTACTACTATTATTGCTTCTACTACTACTTCTACTACTACTACTACTACTACTACTACTACTACTACTACTACTACTACTACTACTACTACTACTACAACTACTACTACTACTACTACTACTACATCTACAACTACTACTGCTACTACTACTACTACTACCACTACCACTACTACTACTTCTACTACTTCTACTACTACTACTACTACTATTACTACATCTACTACTACATTTGTACTACTACTACTACTTCTACAACTATTACATGTACTACTACTACTACTGCTACTTCTATTTCTACTACTACTACTACTACTACTACTACTACTACTACTACTACTACTACTACTACTACTACTATTACTACTTCTACTTCTATTACTTCTACTACTTCTACTACTACTAATACTGCTACTACTACTACTACTACTACTACTACTTCTACTACTACTACTACTACTACTACTACTACTACTACTACTACTACTACTTTTTCTACTACTACTTCTACTACTACTTCTATTACTACTATTATTGCTTCTACTACTACGTACTACTACTACTACTACTATTACTACTTTTACTTCTACTACTACTACTACTACTACTACTACTACTACTACTACTACTACTACTTCTACTACTACTACTATTACTTCTAGTCTCACTATAACTGCTACTATAACTACTACTTCTACCTGCTAAAATCACTACTACTACTACTTCTACTTGCTAAGCTACTACTACTACTACTACTACTACTACTACTACTACTACTACTACTACTACTACAACTCCTCTTACTTCTTCTATAACTACTACTTTTATTATAACGTCTACTTTAACTCCTATTACTACTACTACTACTTCTCTTACTACTACTACTACTACTACTACTACTACTACTACTACTACTATTACTACTACTACTACTACTAGTTCTACTACTACTACTACTTCTACTACTACAACTACAATTACTACTACTACTGTTATTACAACTTCTACCACCACTACTACTTCTTCAAATACTACTTCTATTACTACAATTACTGCTACTAATGTTACTGCAACTACTACTTTTACTTCCACTTCTACAACTACAATTACTACAACTACTGTTACTACAACTACTACTCCTACTTCTACTTCTACAACAACTTCTACCAATTTTACTATTACAACTACAATTACTACTACTCCTGTTACAACAACTACTACTTCTACTACTACTACTACTACTACTACTACTACTACTACTACTACTAATACTACTACTACTACTACTACTTCTACTTCTACTACTACTACTACCACTATTTCTTCTACTATCACTACAACTGCTACAATTACTACTACTTCTCCCTGCTTAACCTACTGCTACTTCTACTACTACAACTACTACTACTATTACTATTCTACTACTACTACTACTACAATAACTAATACTACTGCTACTACTACTACTTCTACTACTACTGCTGCTGCTGCTACTTCTACTACTACTACTGCTTCTACTACTACTTCTACTACTATTATTATTCTACTACTACAACTACTACTACTTCTTCTACTACTACTACTGCCACTACTAATACAATTTTACTACCACTATTCTACTACTGCTGCTACTACTACTACTACTATTTTTACTACTACTTCTACTACTACTTCTATTACTACTATTATTGCTTCTACTACTACGTACTACTACATACTACTACTACTACTACTACTACGTCTACTACTACTACTACAACTACTTCTACTACTACTACTACTACTACTACTACTATTTTACTACTACTACTACTACTACTACTACTACTACTACTACTACTTCTACTACTATTTTACAACTACTATTCTACTACTACTACTACTACTATTCTACTACTACTACTACTACTACTACTACTTCTACTACTACTACTACTACTACTACTACTACTACTACTGTTACTACAACTATTACTACTACTACTACTACTACAACTACTACTACTACTACTACTACTACTTCTACTACTACTACTACTTCTACTACTACTGATAATAATACTTATAATAATACTAATAATAATACTGCTACTATTACTTAAACTACTATTGCTGCTGTGGACATGATTTGTCTTAATTATAAGACGTTGTTAAAAAAAAGATATAGTTTAGTTTAGATACTTTTTTGCGATAATCGTCGGACAAAGAATCGGGCTTCTGATACATAAGCTACATGAAACTTGAACCAAAATGTGTCACGAATTGTAACAGATGTCTCACAAAACCCATATACAAAACATCTTGCAACAATCTTATTAGAAGTGAACGAATGCTATCTCGAAAAATTTCAATTAATTTTACAGAATATTAACTGATGTTTTATTGAAGACACATCAATGATTTTTAGATGATGTTTGGGAAATGGCAATGCGAAACCAAGTTTGAAAAATGTATGTGATCAATTTAAAACTTTTAAAATAACTATAAGAAATATGCACTTGATATTTTATTAGACGGTAGAGAGGAACAAAATAATCTGGAAATTTAAGGTGTGACGCCATTACGTTGTTATGTAATATCAGTAGGCGGTTTAAGGAGTGACGCCATTACGTTGTTGTGTAATATCAGTAGGCGGTTTAAAAAGTGACGCCATTACGTTGTTGTGTAATTTCAGTAAGCGGTTTAAGAAGTGACTCCATTACGTTGTTGTGTAATATAAGTAGGCGGTTTAAGGAGTGACGCCATTATGCTGTTGTGTTATATCAGTAGGCGGTTTAAGGAGAGACGCCATTACGTTGTTGTGAAATAGCAGTAGGCGGTTTAAAGAGTGACGCCATTACGTAGTTGTGAAATAGCAGTAGGCTGTTTAAGGTGTGACGCCATTACGTTGTTGTGTAATATAAGTAGGCAGTTTAAAGAGTGACGCCATTACGTTGTTGTGTAATATCAGTAAGTGGTTTAAGGAGTGACGCCATTACGTTGATGTGTAATATCAGTAGGCGGTTTAAGGAGTGACGCCATTACGTTATTGTGTTATATCAGTAGACGGTTTAAGGAGTGACGCCATTACCTTGTTGTGTTATATCAGTAGGCAGTTTAAGGAGTGACGCCATTACGTTGTTGTGATATAGCAGTAGGTGGTGTAAGGAGTGACGCCATTACGTTGTTGTGAAATAGCAGTAGGCGGTTTAATGAGTGACGCCATAACACTGTTGTATGATATCAGTAGGCGGTTTAAGGAGTGACGCCATTACGCTGTTCTGTTATATCAGTAGGTGGTTTAAGGAGTGACACCATAATGCTGTTGTATAATATCAGTAGGCGGTTTAAGGAGTGACGCCATTATGCTGTTGTGTTATATCAGTAGGCGGTGTAAGGAGTGACGCCATTACATTGTTGTGAAATAGCAGTAGGCGGTTTAAGGAGTGACGCCATAACACTGTTGTATAATATCAGTAGGCGGTTGAAGGAGTGACGCCATTACGCTGTTGTGATATATCAGTAGGTGGTTTAAGGAGTGACACCATAATGCTGTTGTATAATATCAGTAGGCGGTTTAAGGAGTGACGCCATTACGCTGTTGTGGTATATCAGTAGGCGGTTTAAGGAGTGATGCAATTACATTGTTGTATAATATCAGTAGGCGGTTTAAAGAATGACGCCATTACGTTGTTTTGTTATATCAGTAGGCGGTGTAAGGAGTGACGCCATTACGTTGTTTTATAAAATCAGTAGGCAGTTTAAGGAGTGACGCCATTATTTTGTTGTGTTAAATCAGTAGGCGGTTTAAGGAGTGACACCATTACTTTGTTGTGAAATAGCAGTAGGTGGTTTAAGGAGTGACCCCATAACGCTGTTGTATAATATCAGTAGGCGGTTTAAGGAGTGATGCCATAACGCTGTTGTGTTATATCAGTAGGCGGTTTAAGCAGTGATGCCATTACGTTGTTTTGTAATATAAGTAGGCAGTTTAAGGAGTGACGCCATAATGCTGTTGTATAAAATCAGTAGGCGGTTTAAGGAGTGATGTCATTACGCTGTTGTGTTATATCAGTAGGCAGTTTAAGGGTTGACGCCATTATGCTGTTGTGTAATATCAACAGGCGGTTTAAGGAGTAACGCCATAACGTTGTTGTGTAATATAAGTAGGCGGTTTAAGATGTGATTTCAATATGTTGTTGTGTAATATTAGTAGGCGGTTTAAGGAGTGACGCCATAACATTGATGTTTAATATCAGTAGGAGGTTTAAGGAGTGACGCCATTACGTTGTTGTGAAAAAGCAGTAGGGGGTTTAAGGAGTGACGCCATTACGTTGTTGTATAATATCAGTAGGCGGTTTAAGTAGTGACGCCATTTTGTTGTTGTGCAATATCAGTAGGCGGTGTTAGGAGTGACGCCATTACGTTGTTGTGTAATATCATTAGGTGGTTTAAGGATTAATGCCATAACGTTGTTGTGTAATGCCAGTAGGCGGTGTAAGGAGTGATGTCATTACGTTGTTGGGTAATATCAATAGGTGGTGTAAGGAGTGACGCCATTACGTTGTTGGGTAATATCAGTAAGCGGTGCAAGAAGTGACGCCTAAACGTTGTTGTGTAATATCAGTAGGCAGTCTAAGGAGTGACGCCATTACGTTGTTGTGTAATATCAGTAGGCGGTTTAAGGAGTGACGCCATTACGTTGTTATGTAATATCAGTAGGCTGTTTAAGGAGTAACGCCATTATGTTGCTGTGTTATATCAGTAGGCGGTTTAAGGAGTGACACCATTACGTTGTTGTGTAATATCAGTAGGCGTTTTAAGCAAACAAAAACCAACACCACGTGATGTGGGAAATGATCTGGTTCATACATTATGGTCATTAGTCTTAAAACAAACCTACAATCTCCTTTATATTTACGGAACACATTTATCATTTGAATATCTTAACGATGTATGCGACAATCTGCTAATTATTCTTTTAATTAATATAATGTATGTGTCAAAACATTTTCATTTCTAAAACCTTGCAAACTAAACACTTAAACACATTTTGGAATTGACAATAAAAACATATCGATGCTAAAATAATTGAACCGGCATCGAACTAGTGCCATAGCAATATCACTGCAATAATTAAACCGCCGTCAATTACTGACATAGAAATATAACTGCAATAATTAAACCGTCGTCAACTAGTGACATAGCGATATCACTGCAATAACTGAACCGGTGTCAACTAGTGTCATAGCAATATCACTGCTATAATTAAACTGAGGTCAACAAGTGACATAGAAAATTCACTGCAATAATTGAACCGACGCCGAACTTGTGCCATAGAAATACATGTATCAATAAAATAATAGAAGCGAAGTCGAACTTGTGACACAGAAATATCACTGCAATCATTGAACCGGCGTCAAACTAGTGTCATAGCAATATCATTGCAAAAATTGAAGCGGCGTCGAACTTGTGCCATAGAAATATTACTGCAATAATTAAACCGTCGTCAACTAGTGCAATAGCAATATCACTACAATAATTGAACCGGCATCAAACTAGTGTCATAGCAATATTAATGCAATAGTTGAAGTGGCGTCAACTAGTGTCATAGCAATATCACTGCAATAGTTGAAGTGGCGTCGAACTAGTTTCATAGCAATATCACTGCAATAATTGAACCGGCGTCGAACTAGTTTCATAGATAGTAATATCACTGCAATAACTGAAACGGCAGCAAACTAGTGACATAGTAATATCACTGCAATAATTGAAACGGCGTCAATTAGCGTCGAACTAGTGCCATAGCAATATCACTGCAAATATTGAACCGGCATCAAACTAGTGTCATAGCAATATCACTGCAATAGATGAAGTGGCGTCAACTAGTGTCATAGCAATATCACTGTAATAATGGAACCGGCATCAAACTAGTGTCATAGCAATATCACTGCAATAGTTGAAGTGGCGTCAACTAGTGTCATAGAAATATCACTGCAATAATTGAACCGGCGTCAAACTAGTGCCTTAGCAATATCACTGCAATAATTGATGCTGCGTCAACGAGCGTCGAACTAGTGTCATAGCAATATCACTGCAATAATTGAACCGGCATCAAACTAGTGACATAGCAATATCACTGCAATAATTGAAACGGCGTCAATTAGTGTCGAACTAGTGCCATAGCAATATCAATGCAAATATTGAACCGGCATCAAACTAGTGACATAGCAATATCACTGCAAATATTGAACCGGCATCAAACTAGTGCCATAGCAATATCACTGCAAATATTGAACAGGCATCAAACTAGTGTCATAGCAATATCACTGTAATAATGGAACCGGCATCAAACTAGAGTCATAGCATTAAATGAAGCGGCATCAAACTAGTGCCAGAGCAATATCACTGCAATAATTGAAACGGCATCAAACTAGTGCCATAGCAATATCACTGCAATAATTGAAACGGCATCAAACTAGTGCCAGAGCAATATCACTGCAATAATTGAAACAGCATCAAACTAGTGCCATAGCAATACCACTGCAATAATTGAAACAGCATCAAACTAGTGACATAGTAATATCACTGCAATAATTGAAACGGCGTCAATTAGCGTCGAACTAGTGCCATAGCAATATCACTGCAAATATTGAACCGGCATCAAACTAGTGTCATAGCAATATCACTGCAATAGATGAAGTGGCGTCAACTAGTGTCATAGCAATATCACTGTAATAATGGAACTGGCATCAAACTAGTGTCATAGCAATATCACTGCAATAGTTGAAGTGGCGTCAACTAGTGTCATAGAAATATCACTGCAATAATTGAACCGGCGTCAAACTAGTGCCTTAGCATTATCACTGCAATAATCGATGCTGCGTCAACTAGCGTCGAACTAGTGCCATAGCAATATCACTGCAATAATTGAACTGGCATCAAACTAGTGTCATAGCAATATCACTGCAATAATTGAAACGGCGTCAATTAGTGTCGAACTAGTGCCATAGCAATATCAATGCAAATATTGAACCGGCATCAAACTAGTGACATAGCAATATCACTGCAAATATTGAACCGGCATCAAACTAGTGCCATAGCAATATCACTGCAAATATTGAACCGGCATCAAACTAGTGTCATAGCAATATCACTGTAATAATGGAACCGGCATCAAACTAGTGTCATAGCATTAAATGAAGCGGCATCAAACTAGTGCCAGAGCAATATCACTGCAATAATTGAAACGGCATCAAACTAGTGCCATAGCAATATCACTGCAATAAATGAAACGGCATCAAACTAGTGCCAGAGCAATATCACTGCAATAATTGAACCGCATTAAACTAGTGCCATAGCAATACCACTGCAATAAATGAAACGGCATCAAACTAGTGTCATAGCAATATCACTGCAATAATTGAAATGGCATCAAACTAGTGACATAGCAATATCACTGCAATAATTGAAACGGCGTCAATTAGCGTCGAACTAGTGCCATAGCAATATCAATGCAAATATTGAACCGGCATCAATCTAGTGTCATAGCAATATCACTGCAATAGATTAAGTGGCGTCAACTAGTGTCATATCAATATCACTGTAATAATGGAACCGGCATCAAACTAGTGTCATAGCAATATCACTGCAATAATTGAAGCGGCATCAAACTAGTGCCAGAGCAATATCACTGCAATAATTGAACCGGAGTCAAACTAGTGCTTTAGCAAAATCGATGCGATAATTGAACCGGCATCAAACTAGTGCCTTAGCAATATCACTGCAATAATTGATGCGGAGTCAACTAGCGTCGAACTAGTGTCATAGCAATACCACTGCAATAGTTGAACCGGCGTCAACTAGTGCCATAGAAATATCACTGCAATAATTGAACCGGCATCAAATTAGTGTCATAGCAATATCACTGAAATAGTTGAAGTGGCGTCAACTAGTGTCATAGAAATATCACTGCAATAATTGAACCGGCGTCAAACTAGTGCCTTAGCAATATCACTGCAATAATCGATGCTGCGTCAACTAGTGTCATAGCAATATTACTGCAATAGTTGAAGTGGCGTCAACTAATGTCATAGCAATATCACTGCAATAATTGAAACTGCGTCGAATTAGTGTCATAGCAATATTACTGCAATAGTTGAAGTGGCGTCAATTAGTGTCATAGCAATATCACTGCAATAATTGAACCGGCGTCGAACTAGAGCTATAGCAATATCACTGCAATAATTGAACCGTTGTCGAACTAGTGTCATAGCAATATCACTGCAATAATTGAACCGGCGTCGAACTATAGCTATAGCAATATCACTGCAATAATTGAACCGTTGTCGAACTAATGTCAAAGCAATATCACTGCAATTATTGAACCGGCGTCGAACTAGTGTCATACCAGTACCACTGCAATAATTGGACCAGCGCGGAACTAGTATCATAGCAATATCCCTGCAATAATTGAACCGGCGTCAAACTAGTGTCATAGCAATATCACTGCAATCATTGAACCGGTGTCGAACTAGTGCAATAGCAATATCACTGCAATAATTGAACCGGCATCAAACTAGTGTCATAGCAATATCACTGCAATAGTTGAAGTGGCGTCAACTATTGCCATAGCAATATCACTGCAAAAATTGAATCGTTGTCAACTATTGTCATAGCAATATCACTGCAACAGGTGATGTGATGTCAACTAGTGTCATAGCAATATCACTGAAATAATTGTAGCGGCGTCAACTAGCGTCGAACTAGTGTCATAGCAATATCACTGCAATAGTTGCAGCGACGCCAATTAGCGTCGAACTAGTGTTATAGCAATATCACTGCAATAATTGAACCGGCGTCGCTCTAGTGTCATACAAGTATCACTGCAATAGTTGAACCGGCGTCGCATTAGTGTCATACCAATATCACTGCATTAATTGAACCGGCGTCGAATTAGTGTCATACCAATATCACTGCAATAATTGAACGGGTGTCGAACTAGTGTCATAGCAATATCACTGCAATAGTTGATGCTGCGTCAACTAGCTTCGAACTAGTGCCATACCAATATCATTGCAATTATCGAACCGGCGTCGAACTAGTGTAATAGCAATGTCACTGCAATAGTTGCAGCGACGCCAATTAGCGTCGAACTAGTGTCATAGCAATATCACTGCAATAGTTGAAGCGGCGTCAACTAGCTTCGAACTAGTGCCATACCAATATCATTGCAATTATCGAACCGGCGTCGAACTAGTGTAATAGCAATGTCACTGCAATAGTTGCAGCGACGCCCATTAGCGTCGAACAAGTGTTATAGCAATATCACTGCAATAATTGAACCGGCGTCGAACTAGTGTCATACCAATTTCACTGCAATAGTTAAAGCGGCGTCAACTAGCTTTGAAATACTGTCATACCAATATCACTGTAATAACTGAACTGGCGTCGAACTAGTGTAATAGCAATGTCACTACAATAGTTGCAGCGACGCCAACTAGCGTCGAACTAATGTTATAGCAATATCACTGCAATAATTGAACTGGCGTCGGACTAGTGTCATAGCAATATCACTGCAAAAGTTGAAGCGGCGTCAACTAGCTTCGAACTAGTGTCATACCAATATCACTGCAATAGTTAAAGCGGCGTCAACTAGCTTCGAAATACTGTCATACCAATATCACTGCAATAATTGAACTGGCGTCGAACTAGTGTAATAGCAATGTCACTACAATAGTTGCAGCGACGCCAACTAGCGTCGAACTAGTGTTATAGCAATTTCACTGCAATAATTGAACCGGCGTCGAACTAGTGTCATAGCAATATCATTGCAATAGTTGAAGCGGCGTCAACTAGCTTCGAACTAGTGTCATACCAATATCATTGCAATTATCGAACCGGCGTCGAACTAGTGTAATAGCAATGTCACTGCAATAGTTGCAGCGACGCCAATTAGCGTCGAACTAGTGTTATAGCAATATCACTGCAATAATTGAACGGCGTCGAACAAGTGTCATAGCAATATCACTGCAATAGTTGAAGCGGCGTCAACTAGCTTCGAACTAGTGTCATACCAATATCACTGCAACAGTTAAAGCGGCGTCAACTAGCTTCGATATACTGTCATACCAATATTACTGCAATAATTGAACTGACGTCGAACTAGTGTAATAGCAATGTCACTGCAATAGTTGCAGCGACGCCAACTAGCGTCGAACTAGTGTTATAGCAATATCACTGCAATAATTGAACTGGCGTCGGACTAGTGTCATAGCAATATCACTGCAATAGTTAAAGCGGCGTCAACTAGTTTCGAAATACTGTCATACCAATATCACTGCAATAATTGAACTGGCGTCGAACTAGTATAATAGCAATGTCACTGCAATAGTTGCAGCGACGCCAACTAGTGTCGAACTAGTGTTATAGCAATATCACTGCAATAATTGAACCAGCGTCGAACTAGTGTCATAGTAATATCATTGCAATAGTTGAAGCGGCGTCAACTAGATTCGAACTAGTGTCATACCAATATCATTGCAATTATCGAACCGACGTCGAACTAGTGTAATAGCAATGTCACTGCAATAGTTGCAGCGACGCCAATTAGCGTCGAACTAGTGTTATAGCAACATCACTGCAATAATTGAACCGGCGTCGAACAAGTATCATAGCAATATCACTGCAATAGTTGAAGCTGCGTCAACTAGCTTCGAACTAGTGTCATACCAATATCACTGCAATAGTTAAAGCGGCGTCAACTAGCTTTGAAATACTGTCATACCAATATCACTGCAATAATTGAACTGACGTCGAACTAGTGTAATAGCAATGTCACTGCAATAGTTTCAGCGACGCCAACTAGCGTCGAACTAGTGTTATAGCAATATCACTGCAATAATTGAACTGGCGTCGAACTAGTGTCATAGCAGTATCACTGCAATAGTTGCAGCGACGCCAATTAGCTTCGAACTAGTGTTATAACAATATCACTGCAATAATTAAACCGGCGTCGAACTAGTGTCATAGCAATATCACTGCAATAGTTGAAGCGGCGTCAACTAGCTTCGAACTAGTGTCATATCAATATTATTGCAATTATCGAACCGGCGTCGAACTAGTGTTATAGCAATGTCACTGCAATAGTTGCAGCGACACCAACTAGCGTCGAACTAGTGTTATAGCAATATCAATGCAATAATTGAACTGGCGTCGAACTAGTTTCATACCAGTATCACTGCAATAATTGAACCGGCGTCAACTAGTGCCATACCTATACCACTGCAATAATTGAACCGGCGTCGAATTAGTGTCATATCAATACTACTGCAATAGTTGAAGTGGCGTCAACTAGTGCAATATCAATATCACTGCAATTATTGAACTGGCGTCGAACTAGTTTCATACCAGTCTCACTGCAATAATTGAACCGGCGTCGAACTAGTGTCATATCAATATTACTGCAATAGTTGAAGTGGCGTCAACTAGTGTCATAGCAATATCACTGCAATAATTGAACCGGCGTCGAATTAGTATCATACCAATACCACTGCAATAATTGAACCGGCGTCGCTCTAGTGTCATACAAGTATCACTGCAATAGTTGAACCGGCGTCGCACTAGTGTCATACCAATATCACTGCATTAATTGAACCGGCTTCGAATTAGTGTCATACCAATATCACTGCAATAACTGAACGGGTGTCGCACCTGTGTCATACCGGTAACACTGCAATAATTGAACCAGCGTCAAACTAGTGCCATATCAATATTACTGCAATAATTTAACCGGCGTCGAACTAGTGTCATAGTAATATCACTGCTATAATTGAACCGGCATCGAACTAGTGCCATAGCAATATCACTGCAATAATTGAACCGGCGTCGAACTAGTGCCATAGCAGTATCACTGCAATAATTGAACAATCCTGCAATATTTGAACCGGTGTCGAACTATTGCTATAGCAATATCACTGCAATAGTTGAATAAGCGTCGAACTAGTTTCATACCAATATCACTGCAATAATTGAACCAGCGTCAAACTAGTGCCATATCAATATCACTGCAATAATTTAACCGTCGTCGAACTAGTGTCATATCAATATTACTGCAAAAGTTTATGTGGCGTCAACTAGTGTCATAGCAATATCACTGCAATAGGTGAAGTGGCGTCTACTAGTGTCATAGCAATACCACTGCAATAGGTGAAGTGGCGTCTACTAGTGTCATAGCAATATCACTGCAATAGGTGAAGTGGCGTCTACTAGTGTCATAGCAATATCACTGCAATAATTGAAGCGGCGTCAACTAGCGTCGAATTAGTGGCATAGCAATATCATTACAATCATTGAACCGGCGTCGAACTAGTGTCATAGCAATATTATTGCATTAGTTGAAGCAGCGTCAACTATAGTTAAACTAGTGTCATACCTATATCACTGCAATAATTGAATCGGCGTCGAAGTAGGGTCATACCAATAGCACTGCAATAATTGAAACGACGTCGAACTAGTGTCAAAGCAATATCGCTGTAATAATTGAACCGGCGTCGAACTATTGCCATAGCAATATCACTTTAATAATTATAACGGCGTCAAACTAGTGTCACAGTAATGACACTGCAATAATTTTAAACGGAGTCAAATTAGTGCTACAGCAATATCACTGCAAAAATTGAACCGACGTTGAACTGATGCAACAGTAATATCACTGCAATAATTAAACTGACGTCGAACTAGTGTCATAACAATATCACTGCAAAAATTGAACCGACATCGAACTGGTGCCACAGCACTATCGCTGCAATATTGAACCGGTGTTGAATTTGTGCCACAGCATTATCACTGCAATAATTGAAACGGCGTCAAACCATTGCCACATTAATATCACTACAATAATTGAAAGCGTCGAACTAAACCCATAACAATATCGCAGCAATAACTGAACCGGCATCAAACTAGTGCCACAGCAATATCACTACAATAATTGAACCGGCATCAAACTAGTGCCACAAAAATATCACTGCAATAATTGAACCGATATCAAACTAGTGCCACAACAATATCACTGCAATAATTGAACCTGCATCAAACTAGATCCACAGCAATATCACTACAATAATTGAATCGGCATCAAACTAGTGCCATAGCAATATCACTGCAATAATTGAACCGGCATCAAACTAGTGCCACAGCAATATCACTACAATAATTGAACCGGCATCAAACTAGTGCCACAAAAATATCACTGCAATAATTGAACCGGCATCAAACTAGATCCACAGCAATATCACTACAATAATTGAACTGGCATCAAACTAGTGCCATAGCAATATCACTGCAATAATTGAACCGGCATCAAACTAGTGCCATAGCAATATCACTGCAATAATTGAAACGGCGTCGACATAGTGCCACAGCATTATCACTGCAATAATTGAAACGGCCTCGAACTAGTGCCACAGTAATATCACTGCAATAATTGAACCGGCGTCAAACCATTGCCACATTAATATCACTACAATAATTGAAAGCGTCGAACTAAACCCATAACAATAGCGCAGCAATAACTGAATTGGCATCAAACTAGTGCCACAGCAATATCACTACAATAATTGAACTGTCATCAAACTAGTGCCACAGCAATATCACTGCAATAATTGAACCGGCATCAAACTAGTGCCACAACAATATCACTGCAATAATTGAAACGGCGTCGAACTAGTGCCACAACAATATCACTGCAATAATGGAACCGGCATCAAACTAGTGCCACAGCAATATCACTGCTATAATTGAACCGGCATCAAACTAGTGCCACAACAATATCACTGCAGTAATTGAACCGTCATCAAACTAGTGCCACAGCAATATCACTGCAATAATTGAACCGGCATCAAACTAGTGCCACAACAATATCACTGCAATAATTGAACCGGCATCAAACTAGATCCACAGCAATATCACTACAATAATTGAACCGGCATCAAACTAGTGCCACAACAATATCACTACAATAATTGAACCGTCATCAAACTAGTGCCACAACAATATCACTGCAATAATTGAACCGGCATCAAACTAGTGCCACAACAATATCACTGCAATAATTGAATCGGCATCAAACTAGATCCACAGCAATATCACTACAATAATTGAACCGTCATCAAACTAGTGCCACAAAAATATCACTGCAATAATTGAACCGACATCAAACTAGTGTCACAACAATATCACTGCAATAATTGAACCTGCATCAAACTAGATCCACAGCAATATCACTACAATAATTGAACTGGCATCAAACTAGTGCCTTAACAATATCACTGCAATAATTGAACCGGCATCAAACTAGATCCACAGCAATATCACTGCAATAATTGAACTGGCATCAAACTAAAGCCTCAACAATATCACTGCAATAATTGAACCGGCATCAAACTAAAGCCTCAACAATATCACTGCAATAATTGAACCGGCATCAAACTAGTGCCACAACAATATCACTGCAATAATTGAACCTGCATCAAACTAGATCCACAGCAATATCACTGCAATAATTGAACCTGCATCAAACTAGATCCACAGCAATATCACTGCAATAATTGAACTGGCATCAAACTAGTGCCTCAACAATATCACTGCAATAATTGAACCGGCATCAAACTAGATCCACAGCAATATCACTGCAATAATTGAACTGGCATCAAACTAGTGCCTCAACAATATCACTGCAATAATTGAACCGGCATCAAACTAGATCCACAGCAATATCACTGCAATAATTGAACTGGCATCAAACTAGTGCCTCAACAATATCACTGCAATAATTGAACCTGCATCAAACTAGTGCCTCAACAATATCACTGCAATAATTGAACCTGCATCAAACTAGTGCCTCAACAATATCACTGCAATAATTGAACTGGCATCAAACTAAAGCCTCAACAATATCACTGCAATAATTGAACCGGCATCAAACTAAAGCCTCAACAATATCACTGCAATAATTGAACCGGCATCAAACTAAAGCCTCAACAATATCACTGCAATAATTGAACCGGCATCAAACTAAAGCCTCAACAATATCACTGCAATGGCTTTTTTTACTCGCCAAATGAGTCGTAACTGTTGCTTTAAACAATTTGAGAAAGCTTGCCTGTGTGTTCCAGGTTAAACATGCAAGATTGTTTAAGAATCGGTTTAATCTAATTAAGTGCAGAGGATTAAGAATAAAATAACCGGTTTAATTTCCTTTTTTGTCATAAACACTTCTTTACAAATTTCTCTCTCTATGGAGTCTTAAACAATCACCAGCAAATCCATCTCACGGCAAAACATGTAGTAAAAGCATAACTTTTCACAATATGAACAGATTAAAAAATTAAATTAGAACTTGGTATTTTTACATTAGATAATCTAAAACATGTACACAATTTCCTCCCACAGCCAAACATGATTAATTCCTAACTTTCTTATTGACGAAGATCAACACTTTAATTCGAACATGTATTGTGTCCTCGACCAACATGAGGCCAATGTAATAGACAGATTTAATTTGTTAATGATTCTTTATATACTGTACGAGTATATGGGAGAAATATTAATAAAGGTGTACATAGTTTGAAACGTGTGGAAAGCTCCAAATAACGGTAATATTTATATAGATCAGTAAATCAATACATGTTGCACATACAATGTTCTTTTTATGTTTTTTTTATTAGTTAACAAAAGTCAAATGTAAAACAAATATTCTATTTTAATGATACATGTAATATACGGTACCCAAAAAGGGATAATTTGGTTTCAAATAACAAACATATATATATGCTCTGTGTGTCTTCGTGTGCTCCCAGTTTATCCATAACATACATATGTTTGTGTATATCGCACTATTGGTGCAAAAAGATACCAAGTTCCTTCTTATTTCATATACACTTATTACTTTAATACTATATTCACTGTCTGGTGTCCTTTGCTCCCAGATTGTCCATTATATACATGTGTTTTTATATATGCTCTGTGTGGTGTCCTTTGCTCCCAGATTGTCCATTACATACATGTGTTTGTATATATGCCCTGTGTGGTGTCCTTTGCTCCCAGATTGTCGATTACATATAGGTGTTTTTTTATATGCTCTGTGTGGTGTCCTTTGCCAACAGATTGTCCATTACATACATGAGTTTGTATATATTCTCTGTGTGGTGTCATTTGTTCCCAGATTGTCCATTACATACATGTGTTTGTATATATGCTCTGTGTGGTGTCCTTTGTTCCCAGATTGTCCATTACATACATGTGTTTTTATATATGCTCTGTGTGGTCTCCTTTGCCCACAGATTGTCCATTACATACATGTGTTTGTATATATTCTCTGTGTGGTCTCCTTTGCCCACAGATTGTCCATTACATACATATGATTGTATATATGCTCTGTGTGGTGTCCTTTGCTCTCAGATTGTCCATTACATACAGGTGTTTGTATATATGCCCTGTGTGGTCGCCTTTGCTCCCAGATTGTCCATTACATACATGTGTTTGTATATATACCCTGTGTGGTCTCCTTTGTTCCCAGAATGTCCATTACATACATGTGTTTGTATATATGCCCTGTGTGGTGTCCTTTGCTCTCAGATTGTCCATTACATACAGGTGTTTGTATATATGCCCTGTGTGGTCTCCTTTGCTCCCAGATTGTCCATTACATACATGTGTTTTTATATATGCTCTGTGTGGTGTCCTTTGCTCCCAGATTGTCCATTACATACATGTGTTTGTATATATGCTCTGTGTGGTGTCCTTTGCTCCTAGATTGTCCATTACATACATGTGTTTGTATATATTCTCTGTGTGGTGTCCTTTGCTCCCAGATTGTCCATTACTTACATGTGTTTGTATATATTCTCTGTGTGGTCTCCTTTGCTCCCAGGTTGTCCATTACATACATGTGTTTTTATATATGCCCTGTGTGGTGTCCTTTGATCCCAGATTGTCCATTACATACATGTGTTTGTATATATGCCCTGTCTGGTGTCCGTTGCTCCCAGATTGTCCATTACATACATGTGTTTTTATATATGCCCTGTGTGGTGTCCTTTGTTCCCAGATTGTCCATTACATATATGTGTTTTTATATATGCTCTGTGTGGTCTCCTTTGTTCCCAGATTGTCCATTACATACATGTGTTTTTATATATGCTCTGTGTGGTCTCCTTTGTTCCCAGATTGTCCATTACATACATGTGTTTGTATATATGCTCTGTGTGGTCTCCTTTGTTCCCAGATTGTCCATTACATACATGTGTTTTTATATATGCCCTGTGTGGTCTCCTTTGTTCCCAGATTGTCCATTACATACATGTGTTTTTATATATGCCCTGTGTGGTGTCCTTTGTTCCCAGATTGTCCATTACATACATGTGTTTTTATATATGCCCTGTGTGGTGTCCTTTGTTCCCAGATTGTCCATTACATACATGTGTTTTTATATATGCCCTGTGTGGTGTCCTTTGTTCCCAGATTGTCCATTACATACATGTGTTTGTATATATGCTATGTGTGGTCTCCTTTGCTCCCAGATTGTCCATTACATACATGTGTTTGCATATATGCTCTGTGTGGTCTCCTTTGCTCCCAGATTGTCCATTACATACATGTGTTTTTATATATGCCCTGTGTGGTGTCCTTTCTTCCCAGATTGTCCATTACATACATGTGTTTTTATATATGCTCTGTGTGGTGTCCTTTGTTCCCAGATTGTCCATTACATACATGTGTCTTTATATATGCTCTGTGTAGTGTCCTTTGCTCCCAGATTGTCCATTACATACATGTGTTTGTATATATGCTCTGTGTGGTCTCCTTTGCTCCCAGATTGTCCATTACATACATGTGTTTTTATATATGCCCTGTGTGGTGTCCTTTGTTCCCAGATTGTCCATTACATGCATGTGTTTTTATATATGCTCTGTGTGGTCTCCTTTGCTCCCAGATTGTCCATTACATACATGTGTTTGTATATATACTCTGTGTGGTGTCCTTTGTTCCCAGATTGTCATTTACATACATGTGTTTGTATATATTCTCTGTGTGGTCTCCTTTGCTCCCAGATTGTCCATTACATACATATGTTTTTATATATGCCCTGTGTGGTGTCCTTTGCTCCCAGATTGTCCATTACATATATGTGTTTGTATATATGCCCTGTGTTGTGTCCTTTGCTCCCAGATTGTCCATTACATACATGTGTTTGTATATATGCCCTGTGTTGTGTCCTTTGCTCCCAGATTGTCCATTACATACATGTGTTTGTATATATGCCCTGTGTAGTGTCCTTTGCATCCAGATTGTCCATTACATACATGTGTTTGTATATATTCTCTGTGTGGTCTCCTTTGCTCCCAGATTGTCCATTACATACATGTGTTTGTATATATGCTCTGTGTGGTCTCCTTTGCTCCCAGATTGTCCATTACATACATGTGTTTTTATATATGCTCTGTGTGGTGTCCTTTGCTCCCAGATTGTCCATTACATACATGTGTTTTTATATATGCCTTGTGTGGTGTCCTTTGCCCACAGATTGTCCATTACATACATGTGTTTGTATATATTCTCTGTGTGGTCTCCTTTGCTCCCAGATTGTCCATTACATACATGTGTTTTTATATATGCCCTGTGTGGTGTCCTTTGCTCCCAGATTGTCCATTACATACATGTGTTTTTATATATGCTCTGTGTGGTGTCCTTTGCTCCCAGATTGTCCATTACATACATGTGTTTGTATATATGCTCTGTGTGGTGTCCTTTGCTCCCAGATTGTCCATTACATACATGTGTTTGTATATATGCTCTGTGTGGTCTCCTTTGCTCCCAGATTGTCCATTACATACATGTGTTTGTATATATACCCTGTGTGGTCTCCTTTGTTCCCAGAATGTCCATTACATACATGTGTTTGTATATATGCCCTGTGTGGTGTCCTTTGCTCTCAGATTGTCCATTACATACAGGTGTTTGTATATATGCCCTGTGTGGTCTCCTTTGCTCCCAGATTGTCCATTACATACATGTGTTTTTATATATGCTCTGTGTGGTGTCCTTTGCTCCCAGATTGTCCATTACATACATGTGTTTGTATATATGCTCTGTGTGGTGTCCTTTGCTCCTAGATTGTCCATTACATACATGTGTTTGTATATATTCTCTGTGTGGTGTCCTTTGCTCCCAGATTGTCCATTACTTACATGTGTTTGTATATATTCTCTGTGTGGTCTCCTTTGCTCCCAGGTTGTCCATTACATACATGTGTTTTTATATATGCCCTGTTTGGTGTCCTTTGATCCCAGATTGTCCATTACATACATGTGTTTGTATATATGCCCTGTCTGGTGTCCGTTGCTCCCAGATTGTCCATTACATACATGTGTTTTTATATATGCTCTGTGTGGTGTCCTTTGTTCCCAGATTGTCCATTACATATATGTGTTTTTATATATGCTCTGTGTGGTCTCCTTTGTTCCCAGATTGTCCATTACATACATGTGTTTTTATATATGCTCTGTGTGGTCTCCTTTGTTCCCAGATTGTCCATTACATACATGTGTTTGTATATATGCTCTGTGTGGTCTCCTTTGTTCCCAGATTGTCCATTACATACATGGTTTTTATATATGCCCTGTGTGGTCTCCTTTGTTCCCAGATTGTCCATTACATACATGTGTTTTTATATATGCCCTGTGTGGTGTCCTTTGTTCCCAGATTGTCCATTACATACATGTGTTTTTATATATGCCCTGTGTGGTGTCCTTTGTTCCCAGATTGTCCATTACATACATGTGTTTTTATATATGCCCTGTGTGGTGTCCTTTGTTCCCAGATTGTCCATTACATACATGTGTTTGTATATATGCTATGTGTGGTCTCCTTTGCTCCCAGATTGTCCATTACATACATGTGTTTGCATATATGCTCTGTGTGGTCTCCTTTGCTCCCAGATTGTCCATTACATACATGTGTTTTTATATATGCCCTGTGTGGTGTCCTTTCTTCCCAGATTGTCCATTACATACATGTGTTTTTATATATGCTCTGTGTGGTGTCCTTTGTTCCCAGATTGTCCATTACATACATGTGTTTTTATATATGCTCTGTGTAGTGTCCTTTGCTCCCAGATTGTCCATTACATACATGTGTTTGTATATATGCTCTGTGTGGTCTCCTTTGCTCCCAGATTGTCCATTACATACATGTGTTTTTATATATGCCCTGTGTGGTGTCCTTTGTTCCCAGATTGTCCATTACATACATGTGTTTTTATATATGCTCTGTGTGGTCTCCTTTGCTCCCAGATTGTCCATTACATACATGTGTTTGTATATATACTCTGTGTGGTGTCCTTTGTTCCCAGATTGTCATTTACATACATGTGTTTGTATATATTCTCTGTGTGGTCTCCTTTGCTCCCAGATTGTCCATTACATACATATGTTTTTATATATGCCCTGTGTGGTGTCCTTTGCTCCCAGATTGTCCATTACATACATGTGTTTGTATATATGCCCTGTGTTGTGTCCTTTGCTCCCAGATTGTCCATTACATACATGTGTTTGTATATATGCCCTGTGTTGTGTCCTTTGCTCCCAGATTGTCCATTACATACATGTGTTTGTATATATGCCCTGTGTGGTGTCCTTTGCTCCCAGATTGTCCATTACATACATGTGTTTGTATATATTCTCTGTGTGGTCTCCTTTGCTCCCAGATTGTCCATTACATACATGTGTTTGTATATATGCTCTGTGTGGTCTCCTTTGCTCCCAGATTGTCCATTACATACATGTGTTTTTATATATGCTCTGTGTGGTGTCCTTTGCTCCCAGATTGTCCATTACATACATGTGTTTTTATATATGCTCTGTGTGGTGTCCTTTGCCCACAGATTGTCCATTACATACATGTGTTTGTATATATTCTCTGTGTGGTGTCCTTTGCTCCCAGATTGTCCATTACATACATGTGTTTTTATATATGCCCTGTGTGGTGTCCTTTGCTCCCAGATTGTCCATTACATACATGTGTTTTTATATATGCTCTGTGTGGTGTCCTTTGCTCCCAGATTGTCCATTACATACATGTGTTTGTATATATGCTCTGTGTGGTGTCCTTTGCTCCCAGATTGTCCATTACATACAAGTGTTTGTATATATGCTCTGTGTGGTGTCCTTTGCTCCCAGATTGTCCATTACATACATGTGTTTGTATATATGCTCTGTGTGGTCTCCTTTGTTCCCAGATTGTCCATTACATACATGTGTTTGTATATATGCCCTGTGTGGTGTCCTTTGCTCCCAGATTGTCCATTACATACATGTGTTTGTATATATGCTCTGTGTGCTGTCCTTTGCTCCCAGATTGTCCATTACATACATGTGTTTGTATATATGCTCTGTGTGATGTCCTTTGCTCCCAGATTGTCCATTACATACATGTGTTTGTATATATGCCCTGTGTGGTGTCCTTTGCTCACAGATTGTCCATTACATACATGTGTTTGTATATATTCACTGTCTGGTGTCCTTTGCTCCCAGATTGTCCATTACATACATGTGTTTGTATATATGCTCTGTGTGGTGTCCTTTGTTCCCAGATTGTCCATTACATACATGTGTTTGTATATATGCTCTGTGTGGTGTCCTTTGCCCACAGATTGTCCATTACATACTTGTGTTTGTATATATTCTCTGTGTGGTCGCCTTTGCTCCCAGATTGTCCATTACATACATGTGTTTGTATATATTCACTGTCGGGTGTCTTTTGCTCCCAGTTTATCCATTACAAACATGTGTTTGTATATATTCGCTGTGTGGTCCTCTTTGCGACCAGATTGTCCATTACTTACAGGTGTTTGTATATATTCTCTGTGAGTTGTCCTCTGCTCCCTGTTTATCTATCACATACATGTGTTTGTATATAATCTCTGTGTTGTGTCCTTTACTCCCAGTTGATTCATTACAAACTACTTATTAATGTATGTTCTATATGTTGTCGTTAATTTTATATGTTTGTCCCCTACGATGTCGTAAGCGTCCAGCTTAATATATTTACATGTATCAGATGTTATTGATATAGTTTTGGTCCTTACTATAAACTCCTTATACTTTTACATATCATTTCCCGATAATATAATTCATAGCTCGTTTTTATAGTTTATGCCAACATATATCTGTTCTAGTGATTGATATCATTTTTATTATTGTGGATAATTCGTCTGAACTGTTACATAGCAACACAATAAAGAGGTTACAATGGGAATCTGTCGTGGCACGTACGTGACAGCTTTATCATCATTCAAAGTGCATCAACCTCTTAAGAATATCTCATGCTCTTGTTTTCTCAAATCCCGCTATGGATTTGTTTCCATAGCTGCAGATTAAAACACAGGCGGTATAAATCCGAATTGACATGCCTGAAATGTATATGTATGACCTTATCAATGTCTTTGGAAACTTTTTGTCATTTGCAAACTTACTGTTACATATATGTAATATTGACTATTTGTAATATTATCACATGTATTCTTCGAATATTCGATCGTATTGCCTATTTGTAATATTATCACAAATAGTCTTTGAATATTCGATCGTATTGACTATTTGTAATATTATCACATGCATTCTTCGAATATTCGATCGTATTGATTATTTGTAAAATTATCACATGTTTGTACTCTTCGAATATTAGATCGTATTGATTATTTGTAATATTATCACATGTTTGTACTCTTCGATTATCATAATAGTGAAAGTGCGATTATACAGTCGCGATTGTTCGATGATACGATTGTGATCTATTCTGGTACGATATCGAAAGTACGATGGCAATATAATATTGCTCCATTGAAACGGTATAATCGTAAAATTATCATCATGCTGCTGGATTATCGAGAATTCAGTATCGAACTACATAAATCAATGTTACGTCATCGTGCCACGACAGGTTCGCCGTTCACAACTGAGCATGCGCATACCGATTTAATCCAACATGTTGAGATACGTGGACGGTTACCGGCATTCTACTTCTATCAAAATATTTGCGGTATTTGAATATACATCACATACTCAAACGTCAATTATCAAAATACCAGTGTTTTTATGCCCCTCAATTTGAAGAATTTAATGTTACTCCATGTTCGTCCGTTCGACCGTGCGATAATTGATTTGTTTCCGGTCAGTTGCGATATGAGTTAACGTAAGACAAAATTTACAGGATTTTTTACACCTAGATTTTTGTTTAAATAATGGCTTCCGATTATCAACTTTTAAAAGAGTCTATGTATTAATGTTTGGGTTGTAGCTGTTCAATACATATCAAGTTCGATATATGACTTAAGCATATTTTATTTCCAGTATTTTCAGAAATATTTCCAGTAACATGTCACGAATGTCCAGATTATTAGAACGCAATAATAAAATTCTTGTCCATTTCTTCTCCAAAAATCAAATTTTACAGAAGTTATGGGATCTTTTCGACTTACGTTTTTGCTGAATTTAACTAGCATATAGTTGGGGCATCCGTGTCCTATAAAGCCTAATCCAGGATAAGCTGGCAGTTAGAGTGGTTGTCTGATCAGAGAGAAAATAACGGAAATGAAATGTGGGAACGGTTTTTGATCTGGTCAACCCAGGAAGTGAATATGTTGTCCATCGAACTACCAGGAGTTTAGCGGTATTTTATACATTAGTATTTAACAAGATTCTTTGTCATTTATATACTGGATATATTATGTCTTTGATAGTCAGTAAGTTCCTTACCGTCATTCTGTGAACATCTAAGAATAAAAAATTATAGTTAAATCTGACTAAAACACCTCTACATTAAATGAGTGCGTAAGTAAATCATATTACAATACACTGTTACATTATCCGTGTATTTGATAAATGGAATTGAAGACAAACTGTTGTCATTACGTTATTAACAAAGACATAGAAGCATATATATATTTTGACAACTGAAGGACCCTCAGTCTACAACGGTTTCATTTAAATCAGTCAGTAATTTGACCTATTTGAATAGGTATGCATGAACATATGTTTGTGTTTCAAAATTATGCTAATGTCAATAGCAAAATACAATCTTTTTTGCCATCTATATTTGGCCAAACCTAAAAAGTGATTCTTTGGGCTATTCCTCTTGAATTTTCAAAAAAAAAAATTTCTGTATTTCGCATGAAGTTATTATTTTTGGTCTTTTTGGATTTTGGCATCTCATAAATGGAATCGGTGCTAGTGGGCTGTGCGGGTGTGAGGTGTGGTGTATGGAATCTTATCCTTAATGAACTGATTAAATACAGATAGAATCGACAACTTTATTTTCTTTGTTGAGATATATGTGTTGCATTGGATTGTAATTATTAGAGTCCTACCATCATTTATTCTCGCGGTAACCCTAGGGGTTACATGTAATACTATAAGCTGTTGACTATAAAGGGTTTACCTTTGAAATTTAGCTTATGTTGATGTTCCGCCACAGATCTATCTGTTTAGGTTTATATTTTTCTACATTTAAAAGAAATACCAGTAAACGACGACCACATACACTGTACCTCTTTTCCTTGGTTCTGTCCGATCTTACGCATTACCGGAAACTTGTCCACCAGATAACGGTAGTTCTTCCGGTAAGGTGATGGAGCGTTCTGTATATTATATGCGTTGACGCATGTTATATCGTTTGCTCCAATTCAAACCTTGACTGCATAAATCATGTACAAAACTGATCTGCTTCGTTAGACCTGATTATATTTGACAGCTATTACGAGTGTTAATCCCAGCTATTTGATGATATTTAAACAACAGCTCTCCAGACGTTTCCGTGTGTCGGTAATCAGACCGTGATTGATAGTTTCTCTTACCTAATTTATCTGGTTCTCAAATGACTGAACTCGTGCCTCTTGTCTAGTGCAGTAATACCAATATAAGAAATAAATGGCTGAAAAATGACATCGATATCATGCTTTGTATTTTAACGATTAAAGTATGTAATACTCGGTAAACATAAACTGAAGTAAAGCTTCTGATAAACTAGAACATATGTTGTAATGTAAGATGGAGAGATGAAACCAAGACGAAGGTCTTAGCTACAGACCGAGCCCAATGGAGAACTGTTGTGAAGGCCGTGGGGACTAAGGTCTTAGCTACAGACCGAGCCCAATGGATAACTGTTGTGAAGGCCATGGAGACTAAGGTCTTAGCTACAGACCCAGCACAATGGAGAACTGTTGTGAAGGCCATGGGGACTAAGGTCTTAGCTACAGACCGAGCCCAATGGAGAACTGTTGTGAAGGCCATGGGGACTAAGGACTTGCTACAGACCGAGCCCAATGGAAAACTGTTGTGAAGTCCGTGGGGACTAAGGTCTTAGCTACAGACCGAGCCCAATGGAGAACTGTTGTGAAGGCCATGGGGACTAAGGTCTTAGCTACAGACCGAGCCCAATGGAGAACTGTTGTGAAGGCCATGGGGACAAAGGTCTTAGCTACAGACCTAGCCAAATGGAGAACTGTTGTGAAGGCCATCGGGACTAAGGTCTTAGCTACAGACCGAACCCTTTGGAGAACTGTTGTGAAGGCCATGGGGACTAAGGACTTGCTACAGACCGAGCCCAATGGAGAACTGTTGTGAAGACCATGGGGACTAAGGTCTTAGCTACAGACCGAGCCCAATTGGGAACTTTTGTAAGGCCATGGGGACTAAGGTCTTAGCTACAGACCGAACCCAATGGAGAACTTTTGTGAAGGCCATGGGGACTAAGGTCTTAGCTACGGACCGAACCCAATGGAGAACTTTTGTGAAGGCCATGGGGATTAAGGTCTTAGCTACAGACCGAGCCCAATGGAGAACTGTTGTGAAGGCCGTGGGGACTAAGGTCTTAGCTACAGACCGAGCCAAATGGAGAACTGTTGTGAAGGCCATGGAGACTAAAGTCTTAGCTACAGACCGAACCAAATGGAGAACTTTTGTGAAGGCCATGGGGACTAAGGTCTTAGCTACAGACCGAGCCCAATGGAGAACTGTTGTGAAGGCCATGGGGACTAAAGTCTTAGCTACATACCGAGCCCAATGGAGAACTTTTGTGAAGGCCATGGGGACTAAGGTCTTAGCTACAGACCGAGCCCAATGGAGAACTTTTGTGAAGGCCATGGGGACTAAGGTCTCAGCTACAGACCGAACCCAATGGAGAACTTTTGTGAAGGCCATGGGGACTAAGGTCTTAGCTACAGACCGAGCCCAATGGAGAACATTTGTGAAGGCCATGGGGACTAAGGTCTTAGCTACAGACCGAGCACAATGGAGAACTGTTGTAAAGGCCATGGGGACTAAGTGAATAATTTATTTATATCAGAAAAAACAGCAGGATACCCAGCTGGCGGTTTTATTCAGTGACTGTGACAAGTGGCAACAAAGGCATTTTAACATTTGAATCGGAAGCTTGAAGAAAGTGTTGAACACTGTCAACTTTGACTTCCTCCATCGATCTATTCCAGAAAACACCCTTGGTCAACGTTATCAGACAAGTTGATCTGTTATATTTATAATTGTTATAAAATTATGTATTACTATCAGTAATATTTAACCTATTTAAAATTATCGTTTTGTACTGAAATATATGGCATGCCGAACGTTGCAATATTCAATATTGATTTCTTTCATTTGTATTCAATATTCATACATTTCTATTGTATATTGGTACATTTGTATCCTTTATCTGCTCATTTGTATTAAATTTTACTAAATATCTTTATTAATAGTGTATATTGTTACATTTGTATTCCATATTTCTCCTTTGTATGTAATAATTGTTGATGCTTGTTGTATAACTTTATTTATATGCTATATTTATTCATTTATATCGTATCACTTACATTTTATTTGTTAATTCAATTCATTTAAATCGTAAACAAATCATTTGTATTTCAGCTCAGAAAGAGTATGGATTATAATCAATACGAACAATTTTAGAATGAGATGGATTAGGTGTGAGCGAATCTATTAATCACAGACTGGTAACAAAAAACGTAGAGACATTTAGAGATCTGCAGCTGAGATATTAACTTGTCTAATAAATGTGATTTACACTCGTGAAAGCTGTCAGACATATTGAGATCTAATGAAACAGCACCCACTGGGAGTCAATATATCAATGGGAGAAAACGATATGACCATCGGATAACACATGACACATGTACAATATAGTATGATAAAGGCTCCATTAGAAGAACAGTACGCAACCAAACGAATACTGTCTCAGTTATGTCTAGTCTGTTTATGAGTGGTAATGCAACATGCAGCACCCCTCGAGCCCTAGCACCGGCACAAGGAATGCAACTCTAATAGTTCCAAGTTCCAACCCTATAATACGAAACGACTATGTGGATTTTTAAAAGTTTATTCCGATTTAATTATTACAGTAGTACAAGGGTACCATAGTATTGATAAATTCATACGCCAATCCGCAAGAAATTGTCATAGCGCTAGGATTTTATGATAGCGTTACGTCATAGCGCGAGAAATTTGTCATAGTGCGAGTGACTTTATGAAAAGCGTTACGTCAAAGCGCGAGAAGGACAGGATAAGCGCGTGCAGGGTGTGTTGGATGAAATTTCCGTACCAGGTAAAATACGCGGAAATCCTTGTGTGGTATGCAAATAAAAGGGATCCTTTGGACACACCAAACTAACATAGATAAAAAAAAAACACATAACAAAGGCTAAAATATTTATGCTCTCGATACAAATGAAATATGTCACCACACGTATAACAATGTGTAAACAACTAATAGGTCGAACATGTACAAGTATGATTGCAATTCACAGACAACATACGACAACACCTGGAACACCGGGTACATTCGCTTCCACTGACATCATACGTCACCATACATAGAATACATGTATCAGAACATATGGAATACATGTATATAGACTGGAAGCATACGACATCAAATGGGTTGAGCATGTATAAGTGATAAACAGACAAAATACACATGTACCACACGTGTATAAGTACATGTAAGTAATGGATAACCTGAAAGCTAACACACAGAGTATGTATGCATCAGGAGACACACAGAGTATGTATGCATCAGGAGACACACAGAGTATGTATGCATCAGGAGACACACAGAGTATGTAAGGAGACACACAGAGTATGTATGCATCAGGAGACACACAGAGTATGTATGCATCAGGAGACACACAGAGTATGTAAGGAGACACACAGAGTATGTATGCATCAGGAGACACACAGAGTATGTATGCATCAGGAGACACACAGAATATGTATGCATCAGGAGACACACAGAGTATGTATGCATCAGGAGAACCCCTGTTATGTATACCGTATATTGTCACCAAAACAAAATCCATTTCATCATGTTTTTGAAATAACAAAAAAATGTCACGAATCAAATTACTGGTTACAACCGTCAATTATTAATTGTCTTTCACTCGTCAACATATGTATACGTTTATTTTTGTTTGATCCCAACTATATATATACATTATATTAAAATCATCTAGTTTAAAATCTTTTGAATACATTTATATCATTATGATTTAGGACGCCGAAAAATGTTCGAATTAAGATATGCCCGGTATAAAACTCAATGTTTAGAAACTGGAAACAGTTCTTATATTTATTTTCCACATTAAGTTTTTGCCAATACAGATTAAGAGTGAAATTGGTCGATAAATAGAACCCAGGTTTGTTTTATCTTTTTTGAAGAGTGGCAATACTAGGGCTGATATTCAGAAATTTTGAAATTCACAATTAATAAATGATCTATTAAATAACAGTAAATAGGTTTAGAAAAAATGTTTTGTTTACTTCAAAACTGTGTGACTTATTTATCATTCCCAACAGATTTGTTTGGGTCAAGGATACCGATCATATTTTCTATTTCAGACTTTGTTATAATAATATTGGAAAGAGCATTATTAGTTTTCGAGTATTCGGGAATGTAATATCAGTTTCATTATTGATTGTTGGAATAGAAATGAAAAAGTCATTTAAACAATTTGCTTTTTCTTCGTCATTATAAAAGTAAATTTCCTCCCAAGCGTCTGAGGTTCTTTATAAAGGGTTTCAGAATTTTGTTTTACTTAATAATCTGTTTAAGGAGTTTCTAGTAAAGTTTTGGATTTGTATTTCTGCTGTCTGAAGCTATAGTTTCCATACAGTCAATGTGCCGTTTTCAAATTATTTACTTTGTTTCTTAACTGTTTGTATTTAGCCAAACCGTCTGTTCTTTGCGTTCGTATTGCTTTTGTCCTTTGTCTGTCTCGTAGTCTAGTTGTCTGTCTGATTTGAGAGTCATACCATGGTATGTCAGTAGGTCTAATGGTTATATCTTTAGAACAAATACATTTTTGCATAAAATTGTTTCTGAAAAAAGTTTACACCCAGCGTTTATGGCATTTGTGGAAATAAACTCCCAATCAAAGTTATGTATCATGTCATTGGATTTGTCATAATAACATCTTTTTATAAAACCGAACTTTACTAGTTGAAGCAGAAGGTGTAAAAAGCGAAAATGGGAACATAAGTAGCCTTACGATCACTTATTGTATTCGGAACATATAAAGTTCGAGAAGTGAGAGGTTTAAATGTATCTGAAAAAGTATTGGATCTATCAGAGTTGATGTAGTTTCAGTTACTTTGGTAGGCTCTGTAATGACATGTGTTAGGTTGTTAATAAGTATAATATTTTTTAGATGATTATTGTTAGTATTTAATTTGTCGTCGTTAATATCGCCTACTAAAACTATATTGTTTGACAAATCAAGAGCATTTTCAATACATGTGTTAAAATTAGTCCAATATACTTCAGACGTGCTCGGGGAAGGGTTTACACAGCACATAAAAATCGGTCCCTTTTGTGCTTGACTTCAACCCAAACAGAATCAATTAACGGACATCTTAAGTCTAATCTTAAAAAACGAGATTAATAGAAACAAAGATTAAAATACTACCAGAGTGAGCGGTGTTGTCTTTACGAAATGGGTCTGACAAACCGTCTAACTTAATATCTGTATTTGCAATTTCATCAGCTAAGTGATTATCTGTAAAACAAAGTATATCAAAATATATGAAAACATTTTTTATCAAACTTGTTTCGAATACTTCAAATATAAGGATGTAGAATAGAAATACAAGTCAACGAGAAATATAGATTGGAAGAACAAAGCCTGCTGTACGTGATTGTACAAATATCTAAAACAATTTATCTACAAAACCTGTATAAAACTTTTTTTTAATCCACTGGATTTTTTTTTCAAAGGTCAAACTATAATTATAACGAAAATTATAAATTGCACAGCAAAAAAAATGAAGTTCAATACAAAAATTACAGGGTATTTCATATGTTATTTTCATGATTATTAATACCCTGGTGCATTCAAACCTTTTCTGAGACCTCTTAAATTTTAGTATTATATTAACATGACCATCAACATGATATGATGTCACTAAAACATGTGTTTTTATTTAATACATTTTAACTCGTGTTTTGGTTACTAAAACGTGCAGTCGTCAACCTCACACTACCCTTCTTCTTAACCATGACCACCTACATAACGCACGCGATCTTAAAACGTGGTATTTCTAAAACGATTTATTCGAGATACTCTCGCGAAAATCACGTCGACAGCCATATTTTTGACATAACGGGAGTAGTTTTTATCATTTCGACGTTCGCTTTTCTCGAGGTAAGCGTCGCAGATAAATCAAGACTTAGGGGAGTTCCCATGTAACAGATTTAATCGATTTTTGCCGATTCCAACTTTGTCAGTATGATCAACACTACAAAGCTTGGAATAAATTATGTTTAGGAAAATGGCCATGTAAACATGTTCTAATTTGCCTTATGCTAATTTGGAGTAAAACAAACTAACCAGTACAAATTGCTCCCCAAATACAATCTAATTTCACTTTTTATCCGGTAATATAGTGAAAAGAAGTAGTATATATTTTATTACATCTGCCCTAGAATGTTTTCTCGTATGTAACTGAAGTTGTGAGATGGATTGAAGACTACAATGAGAGAAACTTGTGAAGAAGTTCTTCATGACAAAACAATGAAATTAAACCGGTTCTTTTATTATTAATCCTTCGCATTAAATCAGATTTAACAGTTTTCATGCATCAAGCATGTATTTCTTGAAACAAACAAAGACGATTTTTTTTCTAAAGAAACAATTGCTACTTAATTTGGGAATAAAAGAAAATTAATGGCGTAGTAATATTTCTATGGCAATACTTCGGCGCCGGTTCAATTATTTAAGCATCGATTTGATTTTCAAATTAAAAAATGAGTAAAACATTTTTGGTTGTGAAGTTTTCGAAATGGAAATGTTTTGAGACATATAATAATTGTAACCAGACAGTTGCATGCATCTTCAAGATATTCAAAAAAGGTTGACGTTTATAACGTTTTTAATTGGCGTTAATTGGACGTTTTAAAACACTATTGCATTAAAATTGTCCTTGGTAAAATGTTTTTTAATATCAAGACCTTCTCCTTAACATTAGCGGAAAACTTTTCTTAGCCAGTAAATTTATCTTAATGACTGGAAAATAGTTTTATAAATAACGCCGGATGATTAGTAACCATGACAATGACGTTTAAATCTCAATATTGTGTATATAAAACGTGTAAATAAGCATACAGTCGCTTAACGAAAAATTACTGAATCTTAAAAATGACGTAAATACTGTGTTAAGTGTATCCATTTAATTGATTTGTTGTTTTATCGACTATACCATACTATGATACTTGACTAAAAGTTACACCTTTTTGTTATTTGAAAAACATGGATTAATTGAAAAAGTATATTTTACGTTATGCACAAACAAATCTGTTCTTGTTTATTAATAATTATTTTGAAATTTAATTATTTTTATTAAAAATATCGATTATGAAAATATTCTAAATGCGAAAAATACTTTAAAATTGTAAGGTTGAAATTGAAATTGAAATGTTCAGACTAGATTGTTCAATGTCTAATAACGAATCAAATCCATGTTTGATTTGAGTTACTTTTAATATTGTATGGTTTTAATCACATCATTTTCAAAATTAATACCGAATTGTCATTTTTCATATATCATCTCAAAACCTCTCAATGAAATATCAGTTAATAATCTTTAAAATCTAGCTAATATTGTTCAAGGTTGCATCCTTTCTCATCTAATAAGATTGGTGCACGATGTCTAGCAAGTATATATTTGTTTTATGAGACATTTCTTTTAGAACCAAATTCAACTTGTCTGTTGCAAATGTTTCAGACGTGATTGATTCTTTGTCTAACGATAATGTAACAAAAAGTGTTTGAAATGAGTTTACCTCTATTTTACATCTATTGTTAGGTTGTAGCAGAAATTGGTGCTCTGACGACGGTGTACCAGTGGTAGATAGAGTGACATTGGCACCAAGAAGTTGTAGCAGTAATTGGTGCTCTGACGACGGTGTACCAGTGGTAGACAGAGTGACATTGGCACCAAGAAGTTGTAGCAGTAATTGGTGCTCTGACGACGGTGTACCAGTGTAAGACAGAGTGACATTGGCACAAACAATATCTCAAACACAATCTAAATTGTAAAAGCAGCTCTTACGGTTTTACGTAGTCGTAAAATACTCTCAATTTACAAACGTGTTTTGAAGATTAAAAAAATTAAGTGTTAGAAATTGTTTTATAAAAACGGAAAGACAAGGAAAATAGAATGCAGACGACACATAGATTTTTCTTTTAATTTGAAATTGCGTATTCATTTCGCATATTTGTGTTATTTTCTCTTTTCTAAGTTGATGCCATTTTATTTTCTGCGAAGTAAGCTCAGACTTTTAATGTCCGCTTTCTGATTAAAACCAATACAGGGAGTTGTATTTAGAGGTCATTGAGACGAGTCTAGGATCGAGCTAGGTACCTACATCGTACGTGTTATTTGTATGTGTTATTTTATAATTTATTAACTCTTAATTTATTAATGGTTTATTGCGCTGTCTTTGTTAACACCCTGTTTGTCTTGTGTAGAGTCATTAATTCTCCTTTGCATGTATCATAAACATTTTGTGTAAAGCCTTTTTGCTGAATCTTCCAGTTCGCACAGACTCAATATTTAATCAAGCTTCATGTATTCTCTTATTGCCTCAAACATTTTCATTTTATCATGTTTACTTTTATATATTCAGTTAATTTTATTTTACATGTGTGGAGCCATAAATAATTATTTACAAGCCAAAAACTAAATTCAAAAAACATTTCTAGTTGCTTCAATCAGTTACATACCAGCCCATTGGAATGTATAAGGGCAGTTATTGTAAATTACCAAGATCGGAACTTAACGAAAAACACCTGGACACCTGGTATGATACCCCGCTTAGTTACGTTATCCTGACACTTAGATAACTAGTCTAGATCATCATAATGCCGAGAGATGGTGTTACAACTTTGTATTTATTATGTCCCAGACACCAGCTACGATACCAAGCTCAATCACGTTATCCTGACACTTGAATAAAAAGTCTTGATCATCATAATGTCGAGAGAGGGTGTTACTAGTATGTATATATTATGTCGCTCAATCACACTCACACTTAGATAACCAGTCAAGATCATCTTAATGCCGAGAGAAGGTATTACTAGTATGTATATATCGTCGCAGACACCTGCTATGATACCCAGCTCAGTCACGTTATCCTGACACTTGAATGATCAGTCCTGGTCATCATAATGCCGAGAGAGGATGTTACTACAATGCATTTATTATGTCGCAGACACCTGGTATGATACACCGCTCAGTCACGTTATCCTGACACTTAGATAACCAGTCCTGGTCATCATAATGCCGAGAGAAGGTGTTACAAGTATGTATATATTATGTCGCAGACACGTATGCTGTAATACACCGCAAAGTGACGCTATCACGACACGAGGATAACCAGTCCCGATCATCATAATACCGACAGAGGGTATTACTAGTATGTATTTATTATGTCCCAGACACCTGCTACGAAACCCCGCTCAGTCACGTTATCCTGACACTTTGATAACCAGTCCTGGTCATCTTAATGCCGGGAGAGGGTGTTACTACTATGTATTTATTATGTAGCAGACACCTGCTATAATTACCCGCTCAGTCACGTTATCCTGACACTTAGACAACCAGTTTTGATCATCATAATGCCGGGAGAGGGTGTTTCTACTATGTATTTATTATGTCGCAGACACCTGCTATGAAACCCCGCTCAATCACGTCCTAGTCATCATAATGCCAAGAGAGTGTGTTACTAGTATGTATATAGTATGTCGCAGACACCTAGTATGATATCCCGCATAGTCATGTTATCTTGACACTTAGATAACCAGTCCTGGTTATCTTAATGCCACGTTATCTTGACACTTGAATAACAAGTCCTGGTCATCTTAATGTCGAGAAACAATGTTTCTTGTATGTATATATTATGTCAAAGACACCAGCTTTTATACCTTGCTTAGTCACGATATCCTGGCACGTAGATAACCAGTCCTGGTCATCGTAATGTCGAGAGACAATGTTACTAGTATGTTTATATTATGTCACAGTCACTAGCTTTATTACGTTGCTTAGTCACGTTATTCCGACAAGTGGATAACCAGTCTTGGTCATCATCAGCCTAGAGAATATGTTATTAGTATGTCTATATTATGTCAGAGACCCTGCTACGATATCCCGCTCAGTCACTATATCTTGACACTTGAATAACCAATCCTGGCCATCTTAATGACGGGAAAGGGTGTTACTGATGTGTATATATCATGTCACAGGCACCTGCTTTAATACCTCACTTAGTCACGTTATCCTGACACGTGGATAACCATTTCTGGTCACGATTAAGCCTAGAAAAGACGTTACTAGAATGTATGTATCATGTTGCAGACACCTGCTATGATAACCCGGTAAGTCACGTTATCCTTACACGTGGATAGCCAGTCCTGGTAGACTGAATACAGAGAGAGGATGTTACTGGTATAATTATTATGTCGCAAACACAAGATATGATACACTGCTCAGTCACGTTATTCTGACATTTGGATAACCAGTCCGAGTCATCATCATGCCGAGAGAGGGTGTTATTTTATGAATATGTTATGTCGCAGACACCTGCTATGATACCATTCTTAGTGACAGTAACGATATCCTGACATTTGGATAACCAGTCCGAGTCATCATCATGCCGAGAGAGGGTGTTATTGTATGAATATGTTATGTCGCAGACAACTGCCATGATACCATTCTCAGTAACAGTCACGATATCATGACACTTGGATAACCAGTCCGAGTCATCATCATGCCGAGAGAAGGTGTTATTGTATGAATATGTTATGTTGCAGACAACTGCTATGATACCATTCTCAGTAACAGTCACGCTATCCTGACATTTGGATAACCACTCCGAGTCATCATCATGCCGAGAGAGGGTGTTATTGTATGAATATGTTATGTCGCAGACAACTGCTATGATACCATTCTTAGTAACAGTCACGATATCCTGACACTTGGATAACAAGTCCGAGTCATCATCATGCCGAGAGAGGGTGTTATTGTATGAATATATTATGTCGCAGACAACTGCTATGATACCATTCTCAGTAACAGTCACGCTATCCTGACATTTGGATAACCAGTCCGAGCCATCATCATGCCGAGAGAGGGTGTTATTGTATGAATATATTATGTCGCAGACACCTGCTATGATACCATTCTCAGTAACAGTCACGCTATCCTGACACTTGAATAACCAGTCCGAGTCATAATCATGCCGATAGAGGTTGTTATTGTATGAATATGTTAATGTCGCAGACACCTGTTATGATACCATTCTCAGTAACAGTCACGTTATCCTGACCATTGGATAACCAGTCCGAGTCATCATTATGCTGAGAGAGGGTGTTATTGTATGAATATGATATGTCGCAGACACCTGCTATGATACCATTCTCAGTAACAGTCACGCTATCCTTACACTTGGATAACCAGTCCAAATCATCATCATGCCGAGAGAGGGTGTTATTGTATGAATATGTTATGTTGCAGACAACTGCTATGATACCATTTTCAGTAACAGTCACGCTATCCTGACATTTGGATAACCAGTCCGAGTCATCATCATGCCGAGAGAGGGTGTTATTGTATGAATATGTTATGTCGCAGACAACTGCCATGATACCATTCTCAGTAACAGTCACGATATCATGACACTTGGATAACCAGTCCGAGTCATCATCATGCCGAGAGAAGGTGTTATTGTATGAATATGTTATGTTGCAGACAACTGCTATGATACCATTCTCAGTAACAGTCACGCTATCCTGACATTTGGATAACCACTCCGAGTCATCATCATGCCGAGAGAGGGTGTTATTGTATGAATATGATATGTCGCAGACAACTGCCATGATACCATTCTCAGTAACAGTCAAGATATCCTGACACTAGGATAACCAGTCCGAGTCATCATCATTCCGAGAGAGGGTGTTATTGTATGAATATGTTATGTCGCAGACACCTGCTATGATACCATTCTCAGTAACAGTCATGATATCCTGACACTTGGATAACCAGACCAAGTCACCATCATGCCGAGAGAGGGTGTTATTGTATGAATATGTTATGTCGCAGACACCCTGCTATGATACCATTCTCAGTAACAATCACGATATCCTGACATTTGGATAACCAGTCCAAATCATCATCATGCCAAGAGAGTGTGTTATTTTATGAATATGTTATGTCGCAGACAACTGCTATGATACCATTCTCAGTAACAGTCACTATATCCTGACACTTGGATAACCAGTCCGAGTCAACATTATGCTGAGAGAGGGTGTTATTGTATGAATATGATATGTCGCAGACACCCTGCTATGATACCATTCTCAGTAACAATCACGATATCCTGACATTTGGATAACCAGTCCAAATCATCATCATGCCAAGGGAGTGTGTTATTTTATGAATATGTTATGTCGCAGACAACTGCTATGATACCATTCTCAGTAACAGTCACTATATCCTGACACTTGGATAACCAGTCCGAGTCATCATTATGCTGAGAGAGGGTGTTATTGTATGAATATGATATGTCGCAGACACCTGCTATGATACCATTCTCAGTAACAGTCACTATATCCTGACACTTTGATAACAAGACCGAGTCACCATCATGCCGAGAGAGGGTGTTATTGTATGAATATGATATGTCGCAGACACCTGCTATGATACCATTCTCCGTAACAGTCACGATATCCTGACACTTGGATAACCAGTCCCAGTCATCATTATGCTGAGAGAGGGTGTTATTGTATGAATATGTTATGTCGCAGACACCAGCTATGATACCATTCTCAGTAACAGTCCCGATATCCTGACACTTGGATAACCAGTCCGAGTCTTCATTATGCCGAGAAAAGGTGTTATTGTATCAATATATTATGTCGCAGACACCTGCTATGATACCATTCCCAGTCTCAGTCACGATATCCTGACACTTTAATAACCAGTCCGAGTCATCATTATGCCGAGAGAGGTTGTTATTGTATGAATATGTTATGTTGCAGACAACTGCTATGATACCATTCTCAGTAACAGTCACTATATCCTGACACTTGGATAACCAGTCCGAGTCATCATTATGCTGAGAGAGGGTGTTATTGTATGAATATGATATGTCGCAGACACCTGGTATGATACCATTCTCCGTAACAGTCACGATATCCTGACACTTGGATAACCAGTCCGAGTCATCATTATGCTGAGAGAGTGTGTTATTTTATAAATATGTTATGTCGCAGACAACTGCTATGATACCATTCTCAGTAACAGTCACTATATCCTGACACTTGGATAACCAGTCCGAGTCATCATTATGCTGAGAGAGGGTGTAATTGTATGAATATGTTATGTCGCAGACACCTGCTATGATACCATTCTCCGTAATAGTCACGATATCCTGACACTTGGATAACCAGTCCGAGTCATCATTATGCTGAGAGAGTGTGTTATTTTATGAATATGTTATGTCGCAGACAACTGCTATGATACCATTCTCAGTAACAGTCACTATATCCTGACACTTGGATACCAGTCCGAGTCATCATTATGCTAGGAGAGGGTGTTATTGTATGAATATGATATGTCGCAGACACCTGCTATGATACCATTCTCCGTAACAGTCACGATATCCTGACACTTGGATAATCAGTCCGAGTCATCATTATGCCGAGAGAGGTTGTTATTGTATGAATATGTTATGTTGCAGACAACTGCTATGATACCATTCTCTGTAACAGTCACTATATCCCGACACTTGGATAACCAGTCCGAGTCATCATTATGCTGAGAGGGGGTGTTATTGTATGACTATGATAAGTCACAGACACCTGCTATGATACCATTCTCAGTAACAGTCACTTTATCCTGACACTTGGATAATCAGTCCGAGTCATCATTATGCCGAGAGAGGGTGTTATTGTATGAATATGTTATGTTGCAGACAACTGCTATAATACCATTCTAAGTAACAGTCACTATATTTTGACACTTGGATAACCAGTCCGAGTCATCAGTATGCCGAGAGAGTGTGTTATTGTATGAATATGTTATGTCACAGACACCTGCTATGATACCATTCTCCGTAACAGTCACGATATCCTGAAACTTGGATAACCAGTCCGAGTCATCATTATGCCGAGAGAAGTTGTTATTGTATGAATATGTAATGTTGCAGACAACTGCTATGATACCATTCTCAGTAACAGTCACTATATCCTGACACTTGGATAACCAGTCCGAGTCATCATTATGCTGAGAGGGGGTGTTATTGTATGAATATGATATGTCGCAGACACCTGCTATGATACCATTCTCAGTAACAGTCACGATATCCTGACACTTGGATAACAAGTCCGAGTCATAATCATGCCGAGAGAGGGTGTTATTGTATGAATATGATATGTCGCAAACAACTGCTACGATACCATTCTCAGTCACAGTCACGCTATCCTGACACTTGGATAACCAGTCTGAGTCATCATTATGCCGAGAAAGGGTGTTATTGTATGAATATGTTTTGTCTCAAAACACAGCCATGATACCATTCTCTGTAATAGTCACGATATCCTGACACTTCGATAACCAGGACGGGTCATCATCATGCCGAGAGAGGGTGTTATTGTATGAATATGTTATGTCGCAGACACCTGCTATGATACCATTCTCAGTAACAGTCACAATATCCTGACATTTGGATAACCAGTCCGAGTCATCATCATGCCGAGACAGGGTGTTATTTGATGAATATGTTATGTCGCAGACACCTGCTATGATACCATTGTCAGTAACAGTCACTATATCCTGACTCTTGGATAACCAGTCCGAGTCATCATTATGCCGAGAGAGTATGTTATTGTATGAATATGTTATGTTGCAGACAACTGCTATGATACCATTCTCAGTAACAGTCACGTTATCCTGACACTTGGATAACCAGTCCCAGTCATCATCATGCCGAGAGAAGGTGTTATTGTATGAATATGTTATGTCGCAGACAACTGCTATGATACCATTCTCAGTCACAGTCACGCTATCCTGACACTTGGATAACCAGACCGAGTCATCATTATGCCGAGAAAAGGTGTTATTGTATGAATATATTATGTCGCAGACAACTGCTATGATACCATTCTCAGTAACAGTCACGCTATCCTGACACTTGGATAATCAGTCCGAGTCATCATTATGCCGAGAGAGGGTGTTATTGTATGAATATATTATGTCGCAGACAACTGCTATGATACCATTCTCAGTAACAGTCACGCTATCCTGACATTTGGATAACCAGTCCGAGTCATCATTATGCTGAGAGAGGGTGTTATTGTATGAATATGTTATGTCGCAGACACCTGCTATGATACCATTCTCAGTAACAGTCACTATATCCTGACACTTGGATAACCAGTCCGAGTCATCATTATGCTGAGAGAGTGTGTTATTTTATGAATATGTTTTGTCTCAAAAAACAGCCATGATACCATTCTCAGTAACAGTCACGCTATCCTGACACTTGGATAATCAGTCCGAGTCATCATTATGCTAAGAGAGGGTGTTATTGTATGAATATGATATGTCGCAGACACCTGCTATGATACCATTCTCAGTAACAGTCATGATATCCTGACTCTTGGATAACCAGTCCGAGTCATCATTATGCCGAGAGAGGGTGTTATTGTATGAATATGATATGTCGCAGACACCTGCTATGATACAATTCTCAGTAACAGTCACGCTATCCTGACACTTGGATAACCAGTCCGAGTCATCATTGTGCTGAGAGAGGGTGTTATTGTATGAATATGATATGTCGCAGACACCTGCTATGATACAATTCTCAGTAACAGTCACGATATCTTGACATTTGGATAACCAGTCCGAGTCATCATTATGCTAAGAGAGGGTGTTATTGTATGAATATGATATGTCGCAGACACCTGCTATGATACCATTCTCAGTAACAGTCATGATATCCTGACTCTTGGATAACCAGTCCGAGTCATCATTATGCCGAGAGAGGGTGTTATTGTATGAATATGATATGTCGCAGACACCTGCTACGATACAATTCTCAGTAACAGTCACTATATCCTGACACTTGGATAACCAGTCCGAGTCATCATTGTGTTGAGAGAGGGTGTTATTGTATGAATATGATATGTCGCAGACACCTGCTATGATACCATTCTCAGTAACAATCACGCTATCCTGACACTTCGATAACCATTCCGAGTCATCATTATACTGAGAGAGGGTGTTATTGTATAAATATGATATGTCGCAGACACCTGCTATGATACCATTCTCAGTAACAATCACGCTATACTGACACTTGGATAACCAGTCCGAGTCATCATTATGCTGAGAGAGGGTGTTATTGTATGAATACGTTATGTCGCAGACAACTGCTATGATACAATTCTCAGTAACAGTCACTATATCCTGACACTTGGATAACCAGTCCCAGTCATCATTATGCTGAGAGAAGGTGTTATTGTATGAATATGATATGTCGCAGACAACTGCTATGATACCATTTTCAGTCACAGTCACGCTATCCTGACACTTGGATAACCAGTCCGAGTCATCATCATGCCGAGAGAGGGTGTTATTGTATGAATATGATATGTCGCAGACACCTGCTATGATACCATTCTCAGTAACAATCACGCTATCCTGACACTTCGATAACCATTCCGAGTCATCATTATACTGAGAGAGGGTGTTATTGTATAAATATGATATGTCGCAGACACCTGCTATGATACCATTCTCAGTAACAGTCACTATATCCTGACACTTGGATAACTAGTCCGAGTCATCATTATGCTGAGAGAGGGTGTTATTGTATGAATATGTTATGTCGCAGACACCTTCTATGATACCATTCTCAGTAACAGTCACGATATCCTGACACTTGGATAACCAGACCGAGTCACCATCATGCCGAGAGAGGGTGTTATTGTATGAATATGTTATGTCGCAGACAACTGCTATGATACCATTCTCAGTAACAGTCACGATATCCTGACATTTGGATAACCAGTGCGAGTCATCATTATGCCGAGAGAGGGTGTTATTGTATGAATATGTTATGTCGCAGACAACTGCTATGATATCATTCTCAGTAACAGTCACGATATCCTGACACTTGGATAACCAGTCCGAGTCATCATTGTGCTAAGAGAGGGTGTTATTGTATGAATATGTTATTTCGTATATACCTGCTATGTTGCCATTCTCAGTAACAATCTCGTTATCCTGACACTTGGATAACCAGTCCGAGTCATCATCATGCCAAGAGAGAGTGTTATTGTATGAATATGTTATGTCGAAGACAACTGCTATGATACCATTTTCAGTACCAGTCCCGCTATTCTGACTCTTGGATAACCAGTTCGGATCATCATTATGCCGAGAGAGTGTGTTATTGTATGAATATGTTATGTTGCAGACACCTGCTATGATACCATTCTCAGTAACAGTCACGATATCCTGACACTTGGATACCCAGTCCGAGTCATCATCATGCCGAGAGAGGGTGTTATTGTATGAATATATTATGTCGTATATACCTGCTATGATACCATTCTCAGTAACAGTCTCGTTATCCTGACACTTGGATAACCAGTCCAAGTCATCATCATGCCAAGAGAGGGTGTTATTGTATGAATATGTTATATCGAAGACAACTGCTATGATACCATTCTCAGTACCAGTCCCGCTATTCTGACTCTTGGATAACCAGTTCGGATCATCATTATGCCGAGAGAGGGTGTTATTGTATGAATATGTTATGTCGCAGACAACTGCTATGATACCATTCTCAGTAACAGTCAGGTTATTTTGACACTTGGATAACCAGTCCTAGTCATCATCATGCTGAAAGAGGGTGTAATTGTATGAATATGTTATGTCGCAGACACCTGTTATGATACCATTCTCAGTAACAGTCACGATATCCTGACACTTGGATAACCAGTCTGAGTCATCATCATGCCGAAAGAGGGTGTTATTGTATGAATATGTTATGTCGCAGACAACTGCTATGATACCATTCTCAGTAACAGTCAGGTTATTTTGTCACTTGGATAACCAGTCCTAGTCATCATCATGCTGAAAGAGGGTGTAATTGTATGAATATGTTATGTCGCAGACACCTGCTATGATACCATTCTCAGTAACAGTCACGATATCCTGACACTTGGATAACCAGTCTGAGTCATCATCATGCCGAGAGAGGGTGTTATTGTATGAATATGTTATGTCGCAGACAACTGCTATGATACCATTGTCAGTAACAGTCACGTTATCCTGACACTTGGATAACCAGTCCGAGTCATCATTATGCTGAGAGAGGGTGTTATTGTATAAATATGTTATGTCACAGACAACTGCTATGATAACATTCTCAGTAACAGTCACGATATCCTGACACTTGGATAACCAGTCTGAGTCATCATCATGCCGATAGAGGGTGTTATTGTATGAATATGTTATGTCGCAGACAACTGCTATGATACCATTTTCAGTCACAGTCACGCTATCCTGACACTTGGATAACCAGTCCGAGTCATCATCATGCCGAGAGAAGGTGTTATTGTATGAATATGTTATGTCGCAGACAACTGCTATGATACCATTTTCAGTCACAGTCACGCTATCCTGACACTTGGATAACCAGTCCGAGTCATCATCATGCCGAGAGAGGGTGTTATTGTATGAATATGTTATGTCGCAGACAACTGCTATGATACCATTTTCAGTCACAGTCACGCTATCCTGACACTTGGATAACCAGTCCGTGTCATCATCATGCCGAGAGAAGGTGTTATTGTATGAATATAATATGTCGCAGACACCTGCTATGATACCATTCTCAGTAACAGTCACGTTATCCTGACCATTGGATAACCAGTCCGAGTCATCATTATGCCGAGAGAAGGTGTTACATGTACTTATATGTATATAATTCCATTCTCATTATCATATATGTATTTATAGCATTTTCATTGTACAAGGTCAATTTTCTAAAGTCTTTTATTTTTCGATAAAACCCTGGTGTCGGACTTCTCTTACGTTTCTCTCGTAAACAAAGAAGCATCGACATTTTGATGGTCGGTTTAACAATATTCGAACTTAAATGACGTGCACAACGTTTTTTTTCTAATAGTAAAATATAACAAAAACAAATGTTAGCTCTAGTCCTAGCTGTTTTATTCAGATTTTTTATAGATTTCTTTCGCTCAGCGATTTAATCGGGCGCCAAGATCAGACCAGAAACAATGAATTAGGTCATAAAATGTTCAGATTTGAAATGTATGTTGTACAATTGAAAACAATGTTTACCGAATGTGAATGCTAACTGTTGACAAAAATTTCCACAGACCAATTTATTCAACATGAAAAATGAAACAACAACATGTACATGTAGTTGAAGTTCACAAGCAAACGATCGTGAGACAATGTAAATACACATACCTTGCACGTAAAAGTCGTTAAAAACGTTCCAAATATGGATTCTTCATCAACCAACGTGGATTTATATGACCTTTGTAAATATTGACACATTTTTAAAAACAATCGTGTAGACAAAAACTAAATTATGACGTCAGCGTCTACACTGTGTGGGTATTTCCTGGAGTTATTGATTTTCTATTTGTGTAAATCGAGAAATAAAAGGCGGGTGTTTAATTTTTTTACCTCAAAATATTTTGTCATTTTACAATAAACCAACTTATGTTACAGAGTTCATCTGATAATGGTAATAGACGATATTATTGGACATTAGATGTAGAGAATTTGATGTGAACCAGGACAGAGGTGAAGTATTCTTACGCGTTTACTTTGCAGCGTATAGTTATTTTGTTTTTTCATTCACTTGAGGAGTCTCTAATTAAATATAATCATCAGGATTGGAATTATAAGGATTATTTTTTTTCTGTTTTAATCCTATAGTATGACACAAACCCTGCTATGATACCCCGCTTAGTCAAGTTATCCTGACACTTGAATAACCAGTCCTGGTCAACATAATGCCGAGAGAGGATGTTACTAGTATGTATGTATTATGTCGCAGACACCTCCAATGATAACCAGCTCAGTCACGTTATCATGACACTTGAATAACCAGTCCTGGTCATCATAATTCCGAGAGAGGGTGTTACTATATGTATATATTATGTCGCAGACACCTCGAATGATAACCAGCTCAGTCACGTTATCCTAACATTTGAATAACCAGTCCTGGTCATCATAATGCCGAGAGAGGGTGTTACTATTTGTATATATTATGTCGCAGACACCTCGAATGATAACCAGCTCAGTCACGTTATCCTGACACTTGAATAACCAGTCCTGGTCATCATAATTCCGAGAGAGGGTGTTACTTATATGTATGTATTATGTCGCAGACACCTCAAATGATAACCAGCTCAGTCACGTTATCATGACACTTGAATAACCAGTCCTGGTCATCATAATTCCGAGAGAGGGTGTTACTATATGTATATATTATGTCGCAGACACCTCGAATGATAACCAGCTCAGTCACGTTATCCTGACACTTGAATAACCAGTCCTGGTTATCATAATGCCGAGAGAGGGTTTACTCATATGTATGTATTATGTCGCAGACACCTCCAATGATAACCAGCTCAGTCACGTTATCATGACACTTGAATAACTAGTCCTGGTCATCATAATGCCAAGAGAGGGTGTTACTCTATGTTTATATTATGTTGCAGATACTCGCGATGATAGCCCGCTTAGACACGTTATCCTGACAATTGAATAACCAATCCTGGTCATCATAATGCCAAGAGAGGGTGTTACTAGTATGTATATATTATGTCGCAGACACCTGCGATGATACCCCGCTCATTCACGTTATCCTGACATTCAAATAATCAGTCCTGGTCATCATAATGCCGAGAGAGGATGTTACTTATATTATATTATATATGTCCAACTTAAGCAGATGACATGATAGTTATTTCAAACGTCAAACGCGGACTAGACAGCCTCCTCAACTTGTGTTATAAGAATTCACAAAACAAACGATATATATACAATGCGAGTAAATGTAATGTCAACTACTATGATACCCCACTCAGTCACGTTATCCTGACACGTGGATAATCAAGTCTAGCCATCTTAATGCCTGTAGAGGTATTTATTAGTATGTAGAGACAATGTTCGTAGTATGTATATATCATGTCAAAGACACTAGCTTTAATACCTTGCTTAGTCAAGTTATCCTGACACGTGGATAACTAGTCCTGGTCATCATAATGCCGAGAAAAGATGTTACTAGTATATATATATATATATTATGTCGCAGACACCTGTTATGATTCCCCGCTCAGTCATCTTATCTTGACACTTGGATAACCAGTACTATTCATCATAACGTCGAGAGACAATGTTATTAGTATGTATATATTATGCCGCAGACACCTGCTATGATTCCCCGCTCAGTCACGTAATCCTGATACTTGGATAGCAAGTCCTAATCATCATAATGCCGAGAGAGGATGTTACTGGTATGTTTATATTATGTCGCAGACACTTGCTATGATTCCCCGCTCAGACAGGTTATCCTGACATTTGAGAAACCAGTCCTGGTCATCATAATGCCGAGAGAGGGTGTTCCTGGTATGTATATATTATGTCATAGACACCTGTTATGAAACCCCGCTCAGTCTGGTTATCCTGACATTTGAATGACCAGTTCTGGTCATCTTTATGCCGGAGGAGAGTATTACAAGTATGTATAT